>OY759251.1:5293020-5427131 GCA_963662185.1 Eilema griseolum
CGTTCACTTTTTCTAATCTAACTCGATAGAAAAAAGCAATGATCTTTTGTAGGCGGGTCACGCCTGTCAGATTTGATGGTAATAAATTATAGGATTAGTTATCAAAATGAATTGATTTAAGGCGTTGCTGCCAATGATTTAACTAGCTTTTTTTAGAGGATTTTAGAGGAGGTAGGACACAACAGTATTTCCGTGCAATTGAGCAGTCCGACTGAGGAAGTTATCGCGTTAAACTTTATGTTACACGGTGCCTCACTCAACGGGTGAATTTACTCGCTTCCCTTACAAATACGCTGCCCGATTAACTGGACAATTTAACTTCGGGACACCCCATATTTGTGTATATTATGAAAATCGAGAATTACTTTGGATGAAGAGACTCGGGAGATGAGCTCGTGAGGTGAGATGAGGACAATAGACATATACCTAGTTATAAGGAAATGAAAAATAACGTGATAAAGTAATAGACTATATAGATGTAAGGAGTCCTACCATAAATGCCTCTGGGTACCAAACAAACGGATAGATAATGACAGGTTATGGTGAGGCCATCTTTCTACGAAAACTTCGAACTTTGAAATTTTCCGAGAAGCCACTGTCACGACAAAAACTGGCGATGTCCAAGTTACTGAGAAAAAGGAGATAAGGCGCTCAGTGCGGTTGATGATGATGATGGATGCGGGTGCATGTGGCTAGTCTTGTGACTCAGCTCGCGTATCGCCAATGTGTCAAGGTATGGACGTGTAATTGACATCAACATCTCAGTTATATTTATTAAATCTGTGACTAATCACTTCGATCGATTGTCAACAAAATACTTATTCATTATCGTGTCATTACAGGCTTTTGGCGCACTAAGTAGGTATTCTAATCTATCTTAATCGATTTTTTATTAGGTTCTTCATAACAACCAATGTCGCCAACTAAGTACCCGAGGGTATTGTTACGGCACAATTTGGAAAGTAAAAATCCGATAAGTCTGGGTCATTTCCTTATAATTCTTACTGGTTCCTGGACAACAGCAGGCAATGCAAGTAGCTTAGTGGTTAAGGAGTCGATCTTACGATCGAGAGGTCCTGGGTTCGAATCCTGGCCATTACACTACCGACGTGAACCCACTCCTGGCACAAGCAATTTCGCTTAGCTGGAGGGGTTAGAGGGAATATTAGTAATTGCGGTTGCTAATATTCTGTTAAATATTTAAAAAAAAAATGCAAAAATACAAATGCCATTAAATTTTAGAAAATTAAATGCAAAGAGTTTGATTACAATTTGTATTCACTCTGCAACTGGCCTTTTAATTTTGAACTGTAATTTTTTTTTTTTTTTAAATAAGAATAATTTATTTCAAAAAGGTACAATATAAATTTCTCCTTATAGCAGTCCTGGAGTGTAGGTAAAAGCTAGATGCTATACAATTAAATTAGGCTATAAGGAGTGCAATCTCACGGAAGAGTCTCGACTCCAAACGGCACAAATTCATAATCTCCGATGAGATTGGAGTATTTGCGCCGCTTGAGAGCCTCTGCATAAGTAGCAGCAGCACCAGCACAGCCAGTCGTGCCGTACTTAGATGCCATTGAGCGACCTGCTAGCACCCATCAATATGAACACTGTTGTCTTATATTGGACTCGATTGTTGGATTATGGAAGAAGAGGTATCATCAGCAATTTTCATTCTTCACAACAGTTTTCCTATTATTTGTTGACGCAACAGCGTCGGCAAAATCGTCAGTCTTATACTTTTTTCTTCTTCTTCAACGTATCTTATACACCTGCGCCTCACGTGGCCTCTAACGCTAACACGACTCAAGAACTTATGATATATGAACATGAAATAAAATATGTTAGTTTAGATTATCCGTTTATTAAATTATAATAATTTACACATTAAACGTTTGTATAAAAATTTTCATTTCTTATAATATGTTTATTCCATCACTACGATGAAAAAAAAAAGTTGAAGGTATGGTCAATGATTCCAATAAGAAATCATAATACAAATTTACTAAGTGCTATTTGTGATTCAATACTTGAAATAGTCAAGATTTGTATTGGCGTAAGACTGAATGTATATAAATATTAATTACCTATTTATTACTTTTAGAATACATTATTTTATCATTACAATTACAAAACTAGCAAAATCTTAAAGCATGCGGATCCTGAGCTCCGAGTAAAAGCCTCTAATGCAACCAGGATTAACGCCAATGATGATGACCGCATAGGTAGATTAAAAATTATGTATATTTTACTCTCAATTTATATACAGACGGCGGATCAAATTATATCACTATGTTCATAACTTTGTTATAAACTATAATTTATTACAAAATTACGTTAGTAACTAGTTACGAACTTTAATTTTATACTTACAAAAGTTAAATTCAAATTTCTGTAATAGGTTAATTGATTGATTGATTTATCAAAGCCCACGATTTACAAAATTCACTCACTGGAACAAGAAAAACTTATTTTATAAACATTATGTCTACTCAAATATGTCTTTGGCTGTATGTTGATTGTTCACCTTTATGCTACTTCATTGTTAGGTAGCATTAAGTTTACACAATATTTAAAACCTAAATTATGGAGAAAATCAATAAAGACAATACAAGAGGTTAATACTGGCGTTAACACTGGTGTTTTTTTGGTCGACCAAAAAAATGGTGTCGCGTGGGCCAACGTGTGCGAGTGGACTGTATTGCGGGGAAGCAGATAACTGTTCTATTGACACTTTACACACAAAACAAGACAGGTGGCCGGGCTGCCGCGGATTCGATTCAGGCAGTGAATGCAGCCCGAGAAATTAGGAGAGGATGCACTAACCTTCACGACCCACGTGTTTTTCATCGCAGCCGGTACACGGATCTTCTCTTCCTTGCTCAGGAGCTGCCGTCAGCGTCACTAGATCCCTTGAGGAACACACGAGAGGCACCATCCGATCGGTAAAGGTCTATTAGGCGGTTAAAATACAACAAATATTATTCATTTCTGAGAGACGCGAGCGCGGCCGTCCTTACGCTGGCTAGTTCAAAGCGGCACTGGTCCGGATCGAGCCGGATTCTTAGCCGTAGTTCGTATTTTGTTATTATTCTAATGGGAATGAGCGCACCGCACCTAAGTGCCTGGTTATTTTAGTAGAAAACCCCGCATCCAGACATTTAGGCTTAGATCTTAGGTATACTCAGACACCCTAGTGCATAGGCACAGTGTAATACCTAACGCATTTGGCTTTGTTTTGTTTTTTTCAATTACGTTGTTCTCGGCTCACGTCGTATTTGCCTAGTACCTGCGTGGGTAGACACGTGGCTGTGCCTACCTCGCTCGCATCTCATCCCAATTCATACGAAAGTATTTTAATTTGAATAGATATTACGCAATACTTAATCTCGGAAATAATAGTTGAATCTAGACAGCGACCATCGCGTAGGTACGTACGACCTTGTTGCTATGCGCGTTTGTTCAAGCGTGCATTCACAGTTGTAGGTACCTACCTATCTGCCGAGTGTCGCTCGCGCCGCCTCGCTGCTCTGTGCCGCTGAGATTAAGTCATTTCATATTTGTTGTTTACCTCACTTTAGTTCGAGATTTAATTGTAAACATGTCCCCAAAGGTTGATAGGACCGGTAAGGTTCAATTGAAACTTTTAAACGCTAAAAAAGAAATGATTTACTCTCGCGTACAATCGATTTATGATAATGCACTTAAAACCTCTGATTTGGTCATCAGAGATTCGTTCTTGTGTTCTATAGAAAACTTAGAAAGTCTACGCGCGGATTTCGAAACCTTAGTGCATGACATCAACGTTTTAGAGTTGAATTTGGATCCCGATTACTCAGTGAGTTATCAAGCCTTGTCGTCGTTTGACGATTTGTATTGTCGTATCAAGCGCGTCGCGAGGAGTTTGGAGAAGCCGTCTGACCGACCCAACCCCACTCGCGACCGACCTAAGTTGCCACCAATTCAAATACCCGAGTTTGATGGTAACATTCGCAATTGGTGTCGATTTATAGATAGTTTTGAGAATACAATAGATAAGAACGATTCGTTGACAGATCACGAAAAATTGCATTATCTCGTTGAAAAATTGACTGGTAAAGCTATAACCGCTTGCGCTGGAATTACGTTTAGTGCCGGGAACTATAATTTAATTTTAAATACTTTGAAAGCTAAGTATGAGGATAAAAGATCGGTAGCTAACGCCTATTTAGATCAGATGTCTGATTTGAAATCTATTACGGCATGTAACGATCAAAACTTAGAGAAATTTCTGGATACTTTCGCGTCAGCTGTTCGCGCCGTAAAGAACCTAAAGGTCGATGACCTCTGCGACTTCGTATTTTTGTATATGGGTTTAAGGAAATTAGATTCCGAAACCATTCGTTTGTTTGAGTCGGATCATCGCGGCAATAGGATTCCTAAGTTCGAAGACTTAGAAAGTTTTGTTCGCGAGCATATAAAGGTATTGCAACGCTCTTCATCGAAACATGAAGGCGCGAAGACAGTTGTTGATTCTGCACGCAAAGTAGATGCGTCATCGAAGTCACTGAGGTCAACTCATACTTATGTTAGTACCGCACCAGCACGTGTACATTCACCTGTTTGCTCTTTGTGTAGCACTCATCATTCGCAACTGTACAGGTGTCCTGGTTTTCTAAAATTGTCGCCTAGTGATCGTTATAAATTTGTTCGCGCTAATAATTTTTGTTTTAATTGTCTCGGTACTAAACACCGCGTGGGTTTATGTAATAGTGGAAATGGTTGTCGCAAATGTCAAGCGAGACACCACACTTTGCTTCATTTTGAAAATAGTAATGCCGCATCCAAGGTGAGCACAGTTGGTTCGTCGAGCGGTGACGCGCGGCAGCCTGCGCCGCAGCCGCAGCCCGAGCTCGCACGCGCTCCGGCCTGCCCGGGGACCGCTACGAATGACGTCACCTTGTGTTCGTTCTCCGCTAGTGCTGCCCTCACTACGGTTTGTCTTGCGACCGCTCGCGTGGTTATTGTTGATGCATTAGGTAAGCCGCGCATTGTTCGAGCGCTGTTAGATGGCGCTTCGCAAAGTAATTTTATTACTCAAGATTGTTGTCGGCGTCTTGGTTTCAATGTTGATAAGCGTTCAACCCGCTCAGTGGTGAAGGGTTTTGGAAGCTTACAGTCAGCTGTTCGTGGCACCGTTAAAACAAGGTTTAGATCTCGTTTTAATAATAATATTTGGTTTGACATGGATTCGCTCGTTATAGATAGAATAGCTGAACAGTTGCCTACCGTCCCGGTTGACACGTCTTTATTAACGAAATTTAAAGACTTACCTTTAGCTGATGAGACTTACGCTGTTCCTGGAGTCGTCGATATATTGATCGGCGCTTCAATTCTCCCACACCTCCAGTTATCACGTAAGGTTCAAGGGGGTCCGACGTACCCCGCTCCGCACGCCCTGGAAACAGTTCTGGGTTTTGTTATAATTGGTTCCGCACCCGCTTCTATAGATAGTTTTAGTCACTCGACTGCTTCGTTCTGTTGCACCGTCGAGCCGCCACTGGAGTCTACCATCCGCAAGTTTTCGCTCGGTGGCTCCCGTGTATCCGCTGAAAGGCGCTTTCTTTGTTTGGAACGAAAGATGCAGGCGTCCCCAAAGTCGAAGCGGGCCTATGATGAGGTTGTTAACGAATATTTAGATAAAGGTTACCTCTCACCTGCGCCTGCGGACACTGGCGGGACCCAGCCTTCGTACATTATCCCGCACCGCGGAGTTATTAGAGAAGATAAGCTTACTACTAAAACTCCGTGTAGTTTTGGATGGCAGTGCTAAGACTAGCACTTCCGTGTCGCTTAATGACATAATTGTAAATTTTCGCATTAATATTAGTAGAATTTTAGCTTTTAGGACTCAACAGTCGCTTTGTGTTGGGCCCACTCTTCGCCCCATCGTTGGGACACATTCGTCGCTAATAGAGTGGCAAAATTCAATCTGAATTGGCGCCACATAATCTCTTTCACGTTGCTGGCACCGACAACCCAGCCGATTGTCTCTCTCGTGGATTGCTTCCTTCGCAAATTTTGGATCACCCGTTGTGGTTTGGTGGACCGTCCTGGATTCATGCCGCGTTAGATGGGTGGCCAGTTAGTCAATTCAATCCCACTACGGTTTCCGAACCACCCGAGGAGAAGAAGCACTCGCTTGTTGTATCGGTCCCACGTGAAGAGACCCTTATTTTGTTGTTGGCTAATCGCGTCTCGTCTTGGTCGAGACTGTTGCGTTGTGTTGTTTGTTCGCCTCTGCCCGCTGCCTAGCCAGCGGTAGGCACGAGCTCCAATCTAGGTTTATATTTTAGTTGTTATTTCCCAAACCTAGATTTAGATTAGACTTTAGATTTGTTTCGCATTTGTCGTTTCGAAGGTAACCCTTCAAGCCGGGGGGAATGGTTGCGCCGAAGTAGAAGCTGTATTTTTGACACGGAAACACACTCCTTTTATACCCGTTTCCTCTTCCGCACTAACCATAGATGTGGCTTCCGTCCGCCATTTGTGAAATATAGACACTCAGTCTCGCTTTGAACTAGCCAGCGTAAAGGCGATCGCGCGCGCGCGTCTCTCAGAAATGAATAATATTTGTTGTATTTTAACCGCCTCATAGACCTTTACCGATCGGATGGTGCCTCTCGTGTGTTCCTCAAGGGATCTAGTGACGCTGACGGCAGCTCCTGAGCAAGGAAGAGAAGATCCGTGTACCGGCTGCGATGAAAAACACGTGGGTCGTGAAGGTTAGTGCATCCTCTCCTAATTTCTCGGGCTGCATTCACTGCCTGGATCGAATCCGCGGCAGCCCGGCCACCTGTCTTGTTTTGTGTGTAAAGTGTCAATAGAACAGTTATCTGCTTCCCCGCAATACAGTCCACTCGCACACGTTGGCCCACGCGCCACCATTTTTTTGGTCACCGACACGACACGTCAAATTGTAAAAAAAAGATTAATTACCAAAACAGCCAACAACTGAATAAGGGCTCTGACTTGACTAACCCTTCAGCTGAGAAAGCTAGTTTTGATGATGGTGCAGTGTCATATAATGGTGCCATTAATCAGTCATGATCAAATGACTGTTTCCTCTGAACAGAGGGTGACAGTAATAAGTTTGTGGATAAGTTTTTATTTGAATATTTTAAATAGGATGTATGTGTGATGGAGATCCCTCGACGAGCATGTCGAAAGTGAAACACTAAGCACTGTTGGAAACTCTGGTAGTTGTTCGTGGTTCACGATTATTCACGGAGCACATACACACAATGTCCCGTTCGAAAAGATATACACAAAATGGTGCTGAGAGAATCGCAAGCTTGGAAAATGATTCTTTCGCTGGTTTGGTAGGTTAGTTCTACTGAGAAGATACCAGCAAGAAACTCAGCGAACTATATTAGAACTAGATTATTTTTATTTTTTAAATTGATTTAGTTTACAATTTATGTTGTGCGAGCAAGCAAGAGACTTATGTTGACCACGCATTAACATCATTAAAATACGCCTCGGCGTCTCCCACGCCAGACACTCGGTGAGCGTGTGCGGACCTGAGTCCTCGCTCGCGTCACAGTGATGGCACTCGGACGTAGGCTCTTTCTGCATCCGACGCAGGTACTTTCCGAAGCATCCGTGCTAGGTGATCATCTGCGTCAGACGGTACGAGAGGCTGCCGTGTGGATTCAGCGCAGTGCATACTTCGAACAATAGTAAGAAAAGACGAGCATAATGTTATCTTTGTTACGCACACACACACATTTATATTTTCTCATATTGATACTGTAAGACGTATCAATGTATGCGTTGAAATATGACAAACACATAGATACACTTACAAGTGCTACAGGCGTTAGTACTATCCTAAAAAGGCAATGGGCTGATACTGCGTAACTTGAGACGAACTACTTATTCCCAGTGAATATACTGAGAATGTGTCTGTCTAGTAAAATGTTCTCACTTCGTACATCTGACAGACAACTTTTTATGATTGAGAATATCGTTCTGACGCTGACTGTACAGTGAATAGGAAAGAGTTCAAGAGATTGTGGCAACACTTAGGCTATTATAATAATCGGTTTGTTGTCTTTCACATACTGTTGTTTATCACTAATTTCGCGGAATCGTTGAACAATAAGAATGAATCATCTGTGCCTACGTAAACGAAAGTAATTTATATCATACGGGAGAAACCATTGTAAACGGTATCTTAACAATTCATAACAATTTGATACAGTTGGGTATTCTCAAGGCACCGTGGTTCATCACCAATGCCGAGGTTCATGAATTCTCAAATCTGCCCACTGTAAGAGAAAAGATAGTTACCCCTCGTGTAGAAGACTAATCAAAACACAATACTTGGTTTATACATGTATCACAGATACTTTTTCGTTTACATAGTATGTATAGCTAACAAGTTGTAAACAAATATAAAACACAATTGCGTTCACACTGTAGCCTGTGACATATCACAACTTATCAAATACATGAGTAGGCCTAAGTGGCAAACAACTCAGAGTAACATTAAAGTTGGTTCTTTAGTACTTTTAATTGATAAGAACACCCCCCCGCTAACATGGCCAATGGCTCGTGTGACGCAGGTCTTTCCTGGAAAGGATAATCATGTGAGAACATTTGAAGTCATGACTCCTGATACAAAACCATAATTCAATACATATTATTATCTTTGCATTTTTGTGAATTTAAGTCAATGTTCAAAAGTAGCTGATGTGATACAAAACCATAATTCAATACATATTATTATTTTTACATGTTTGTGAATTTAAGTCAATGTTCAAAAGTAGCTGATGCGATACAAAATCATAACTCAATAATTAAATGGCGCACATTGCGAGAGGTCTATTTCCAGTTTCTGTATAATAAATAAAGTACATACATACATATAATCACGCCTTTATTCCTGGAGGGTTATTGTAGGGGCAATACAATGGTGAAATGCGGTTGGTAATTCACCTCTACACAGGGGTGTAGAGGTGAATTCAGTACCTCTGCCTACCCCTTCGGAGATATAGGCGTGAGTTTATGTTATGTTATTTAAACTATCATGATCACTAACATTAGTACAAGAGATACCATGTTGTATTGTTTCAAGTGGTAAATATCCCGATGGCTCAAATATTATACAATAATGTTAATGGGAATTAGAACCCCCTAGGGCTTCACCTCACTGGTGCTTATGATGAGATGTGTACGTCGAACTCGATCCGACTTACCTTGCAAGATGAGGTATTTCGTTATATAGGCCTATCTTCATACGTAGGACTCCGGCGTATTTTTGTGTAACAGAATCCCCCTGCCCTATAGAGAGAACTAAGGTAAGTAAGGTAATCATTGAAAAGAATGCTCCCAGCGGTGAGTAGGGTAGTCGGCAGCGCGAGTGTGGCTTCTCTGGTGTTACACACGTCCATAGGCCACGGTAACCATTTTCCATCAGGTGGGCCGTATTCTTGTCTACCACCTAAGTGGTATAAAAAAATAAAAATAAAGTTCTGGACCACCCCATCCCTTCCCATGCGGTGTCGTAGAATGCGACTAAGAGATAGGGCTGTTTGACACCAGACAGATATATACAGCCCAGTCTCAGCCTCATATGCATGGCTCAAGTCAACAATAGTGCCCCGAATACGGTAATAGGCTCACACTATATTACAGTAAGGATGACTTGAAAACTAAAAGATTTGAAATCCAATGTTATTATAAAAAGTAAGTAAAGTAAGCAGTATCTTATTATTTTAAAAAGTAAAAAATCACCAAAAAGTTTTACATGACGAACAACCTTTTCATCGTATTTGTGCCTCTAGTATATTTTATACTTATATACAAAGTTTATAACCATAGCTATACCAAAGTTCTATATAAAAAGCCTCAACCAAAAACACGTCTTTCATCATAACATAGGTTGAAATTATAAAAAAGGACCTAAAAGTTATTTAGCTTCGTTTCTACTAGGTTTGACGCGAGCTGTTGCTCAACATGTTCGGTCACGTTGGACAACACACGCGATGTTATCAAGTGACGCGCAATATGCCACCCGGTGATTTAAGTACGCAAAAGTATTTGCCCGCAATAGATGTTGATGACGATGGAATGCACCTTCTAATTCGTCACGCTCTTTTGGATAGATTAGTCCAATCGTTTTGGAATCGTTGGAGAACCGCAACCGGATCGTATCTGCGCCCGGTTGTTCGCCTCTGCCCTCTGCCTAGCCAGCAGTAGGCACGAGTTCAAATCTAGGTTTATATTTAGTTGTTGTTTCCCAAACCTAGATTTAGATTAGACTTTGGATTTGTTAGTGACTGAGCCATATTTTTGTGAAAAAGGTATCAAAACATCGGCACAAGTGTATCAAGATACCATTCTGGAGAAGGTAGTTAAACCCCTTAACAACACCATGTTCAATAACCAAATATGGTCCTTCCAACAAGACTCAGCGCCGGGTCATGTATGCCAGGTTCTGTGGCATGGTGGTAGTGAGTTTGTTATGTATCTATTAACAAAACTATCATGGTCACTCACATCTGTATTAAAGTTATCAGGAATATCAAAAACTCATAACAATTTAACATGATAAATATTCCGATCACTTTAATATTAATATATTCAAATGGTTCTTACTCATTATCATATAGGCAAAGAATTCATCCCCACACATTGCGACCTGAGACGGTGCGCACTGTGCGGTATGAAAGAAACTTCATCCCACGCACACTCAACCTGTGGAATGACCTCCCTGCTGCGGTTTTCCCAAGCGCCTTCAATATGGGGTTCTTCAAGAGGGGCATCAGAAGGTTTCTTCATGGTCGGCAGCGCGAGACATCGGAATCCCGGACCCATTTAAATATCCTTTTTGAACCCTGGTACACCCAGTAGTACCACTAGTGGTACTACGGTTACTTATTCATGACCGTGGTACAATCGGTGGATTGGTTGTACTAAGGTTATAACTGTAATATATGAGGTCGAAACTTATCTATAGCTTTATGGTCGAAACCAAGGTTCAGCAACTTTTGGTCCTAACTGTGGAACATATCGACAACCTAATATTTTTTCAATCATAAGTCACAAGCTGCAATGCCGAAGCCTGAGCCAGAATCTCGTTCGACAATCAGCTGTTTTTGTTATCTATACCTAGTGTTAATAGCGGCTTGCAGGTATCAAAAATCTTGAGGGGGCTCCTCATACGTACTCCTCAATTGGACGGCGCAAATGTATGGAAAAATGAATGGAGACAATGCTTTCTCGATTTCACGGTTGCTTTATATGCGCTGGGCGAGGCGTCCTAAACCTTTGGTAATCGCATGTTCTGTAACACAGCATCGTTTAGGCGCGTAGCATTTCGCATAGTTATCGCAACGTATCAATGCCGTCGGGTCTCGGGGCGGTGTTTTTCTTGACTCTAAGCTTTCGCACCGCCAGCTTCAGTTCTACCCAAGTGACCTCGGGGACTTCGTCGTCAACTACCAAACTCGACGCCACAGGCGACCGAGGTGGTGGAGTCATCTGCGGCTGAACGGTTTCGCCCGTGCCGGGAGAATACAGAACATATGAGAATATAATTTGTTCTGTTAGTAAATGACAGTTATAAGTGTTTGCGTTTTATGATAGCAATTTTATTACTATGTTGATAGGCTCTGTGGCGTGGGGGTAGGGAACGAGATTGCTACGCAGGATCCGCGGGTTCAGATATGTCGAAGCGTTGGTTTCATTAACAAACTCAAGGACCCGAACAGGCCGCGGCTGCTGCGCGTGGGAGGCACTTCGTAATACGATAAGTGTACTTTTTGATTTATGAAGCCTAGTGGTATGGGTAATGGACTGCTGAGACGAGGTCTCGGGTTCGATCCCAGGTTTACCATGGCACACACCAATGACTTTTCGATGCTTTTCGAAGTTATGTGTGTATTTATCGCAGGTTTATAAGTGCCCGGTTAATGGCAATAGGCTTCCTGTAACTCTCTCAGCATACATTTTATCCGAAACGACTAAAAAATCATCCGGTATTTTCCAATTTTTACTGGGACGCATTATAACCGCGGTAGCCTAGTGGTATGGGTAATGGACTGCTGAGACGAGGTCTCGGGTTCGATCCCAGGTTTTACCATGGCACACACCAATGACTTTTCGATACTTTTCGAAGTTATGTGTTCGGTTAATGGCAATACGCTCGCCATCTATTACATACACAACAAAATAACACAAAATCACAAAAAAATCAGTTCATATACGACAATATTTTTTTTCTTTATCCTGTAGGTCAGGTCAGTTTGACTTCACCTGTATAGTTATTGCTAGCGGCTTTACCCGCATGTAATTTTGATATAATTCCTCAATTTGTTTGATGGATGCCTATGTGTTATTGTAGATTTTAATAAATCCCTGTACCAAGTTTCAACAAGATAAATTCGGCCATCGGGTCGTGACCACTGATCCCGAACTCTGTGAGAAATCCCGCACCGCTTCATCCGTCAATCTCAGGTGTCCTGAGGGTATGCTGGGTTGCATACCCTCAGGACACCTGGACCAGGTGAAGTTGGCTTATCCTTTCTATTGCCTCATAAATCTGTTTTATGTTGAGTGAGTATATTTTATTTTTAGTAAGGTATGCAATGGATTACTGTATATTACATAAATTAGTACATACATATAATCACGCCTTTATCACCGAAGGGTTAGGCAGAGGTGAATGAACACCCATATTTCACCAATAATTGTTTTCGGCCTCACGTTTTTTTACATATTTTACATGTGAGCATTGTATTTTAGGTAAATAAGTACTGTGTTTTTAATAAAGACACTACTTTATTACAGGAATGAAATTGCTTGTACTAAGCAATTCGACTTCCACCTTAGAGGACTTTAATCTTACAAAGTAATGAGTGACAGGAAGATATTATCAGTCAAATCTTGGCATGTTCTGTAAACTGACTGCTGAACCCCGGAATATAAAATCAAGGGGATGTGTACCGCAGTTATTTCTTAGCGGTATTTTACCGTCTGTACAATCAGTACATTCACCATGGAATGTTCTGATGAGCTCTTTCAATTAGTCCACCCTCTCCCTTCGTACACAGGACAACACGTGCAGGCCTTAGATGTCACCCGCATCCGGACTTATATACACCTACTAAATTATCAATATTTATACTTTTTAATAAAGCTGAAGAGTTTTTTTTTCAGATCGCTCTTATCTTTGTATCTATCGCTGAAGTTCGTAAGTACTGAGATTTTAAAAATGAAATTTAACACAGAGCTAATCCTTAGGAAAGGTTACAGGCTAATCTCTAACTAGACTCAACACAGGGACTTTGTCAGCTGTTGGTTCTTTAACAAAAATACCTTCCTCGTACACCACCTTCAAATCTTCAAGTGTACTTGGCTTTTCAGGGTCCCGTATGGTCCGCAAAAAGTCTAAAAAATCACAACACACGTTATTTTGTGGGTGTTAATGCGAAACATCCTCGAAAGAAATCTCACTTTCTACACAAAGCTTTATGGGTTTATGTGTCCCTTTTTGTCTATTTGTTTAAAGACAATTTTCGAGCGCCATATTCCTAGCTGATTTAAATTGGCAACTGGCATAATGTGTGTTACTTATTGGCACCCTATGCTTTGACCAAGTATTCATCCTCATTATGTATATTACGTTGCATATTAAATATGTACCTACTCCTGAGACTGGGAGGATTGTTAGTCTTTCTTAAAGCTCTCTTTGTATATTCTATACTTCTTATCTTAAAACATTCCATGTTTTCTTACTTACTATATACGTCCAGCAAAAGGCATAGTTATGGGTCTTTTGAAAAGTTCTTGCTAGATAATAAAGCTTTTGGGTGTTATAAGTTAGCGACTCTGAGATAAATATCGGTTTTTTAGGTTCACTGGAATTTATGTGAGTGGTATTAAATTTTTGTAAGTAACGATTGGACTAATCTATCCAAAAGAGCGTGACGCCAAATCTCTGGGAATAAAACAAAAAATTGAAAAACGAGTCGTAGGACTATGGACGTGAGAAGTTGTTAAAAGAATGACTTGTACACTGAGCTACTTATCACACGAGGCATTTGAATGTACACACTTGTTATATAAAGTTATTTCACAGTAATAAAAACAGCCGCTATAAAATTGTTAGTTGATTATCGCGAGTGATATGAGAGAACCGATTCATATACTATAGCATACATACTCAAGGTCTCATCCGTCAATGAAGTCGTCTATACGCAAGTAGGTCAACTTATCAGTTCTGGTGTACTATTGATATATTTTTAACCTAACAATACATACATATAATTACGCCTTTATTCCTGGAGGGTTAGGCAGAGGTGAATTAACATCTACATTTCGTCACAATAACTAGCTCTTTGTATGCGAATCAGAAAAAAATATTAATAGTAGCATCGACTGCGATTTTCTTGGTTCTGTGGGGAAAAAAATAAAAAGTGCGTAGTCTGAGATGTTCATTGATAATGTAGTTTTATAAAGTTGAAATCATTTTTACTAATCCTGCTAATCCTGCTTTGTGTTCTACAGTAACGGCACAGAAACTCTGTACTTATAGGGTCGGCAGCACGACTGTGACTCCTCTGGTGTTACAAACATCTAACTAACAAAAATATCTCCAAGCATCACATCAAGGTCAAACTCTAAATAGTTCTATCTCGCAGGTAAAATTATATCTCATATCATAAGCATAATTTGCAAAAAAATATACGGCTGTGGAGAAGCTCAAATACACCAATCATTATTATATAATTCGAGTTAGTAACGTCTTTGACAACGCACATAAGTGTAGGAAAGTGGCATATTCCAGTGAATTGCGACTTCTCGTGTTGGTTCCAATTCTCCCTAGAAAACCTGTAGTAAAGTCCTCACAACTTTACTGAGGCAGCAATCATCATCATCGCCATCATAACACAGATATTAGAAATATTTACACAAAAAACTTTTTTTTTTTAAAGTTGGTTCATAATTCGGCACGTCAGAACCAAAATATAGTTTGTAATCTAGTTCGAAGGGTCAAAATACAGTATAAATAAATAAATGTTCTGGATTTTTTTTATAATATAATATCGATCCAGTTTATCGACCAAACTTTTAGGCTATCATCATCAAGTTGCGGACAAGGGAGCGGAATAGTGATCATAAATCAAAAAATCCTACAGATTTAGATACACTATTTGAAGACTAAAAAATTAATGGCTCAAAGAAGTGATATGAGGCTTCAAAATATGCCACGAGCGAAGCTGGGTCATGTCAGCATACTTTAAGACCCGTATTCTAAAACAACACTCTTTCTGAATTTTGATTTTTCTGGGGACAGATAATATAGACAATCTGTCAAATGTGTCTATACACTCTGTTCTCATCCATAAACTATTTTGATATCTATGCATTTGCCTAAAAATACTACATACTGCTGTAGTAACTACCATTACAGGTTGCCCCAATGTGGCAGTTAGTAAATTGTACATTGTAACATTGCAAATCTAAATTTGTAACATAGGTTCACTTTCTAAATGTCCAAATAGGTACTGTACAATAAACTTTTATTTTACAAAATACAATATAATAAAACTGGTCCTAACTGTTAGGAGTCGAATGAAATCGGATATTTAAATTACTACGAACGAGCCATTAAAAGGTTAATGACGCTTTGTATACATTCAAATCTGTTTCGTAGCTGAAGTTTCATGAAAAACTGAAGAAACAAATACGAAGAAGAACTTTATTAGTATCGTGTCTACACAAGTTGCGCCGTAAAACTTGGCTAACTTAATCAAAGTTAGGCTCTACGAGACTTTAGTACGAAATGACCGAAAGCAAAGCCTCCACGCAGCTGTTTGAAAATTAAGATTCGTTCTCATTCAACATAGAGTTTGTAACAAACTATTTTTATAATATTATTAAAAGGCATTTATTAAACGAATAAGTGAAATATTATGTACAAAGGCGAGCTTAACTCAAGGTTGGGTTATGAGAGGCAGTCTTGTGTACATTAATATCCTCCCCCACCCCCCACCCGTTGCCCGTTCCCGTAAATATTATTGCATATTATTGTTTATTTCCAGCTTTCGTTTTTTCAATATAAAGATTATACTCTGTTTGGTTAGGTCCTTAACTAAACGTAAATAACAATCTTGAATTGACTTCTTACAAGAACACATGAATTAATTTTTAAATAACAAATTTAACACACTACAAACTGAGTATTGTGAATTCTTAAATCGTGGGTTCACTCTGCGGTTTGCACTTAGTAGCCTTACGAGATCTTCTATACATATAATCTTCTATCATAAGCCAATTCCAGTTGCCTCCAGAGCTTTTGGAACCTGAGGTCCATTTCCACCTTTAAATAATTTGGTTGGGTTTTTGAATGGAATTTTTTTTTTAAATATGCTGGCCCGCAGGTTTGCACGCTGTTCACGAGAGGTCAAACTCACACTTTTTAGAGCTTTCTGTACCTCGTTCTATACGTGCTGCTTATGGGCCAGGTATACTCAAAAAGCTTACAGTGCCCTTAGAGTACAGTACAATAACGCCTTCAGGGTGCTGTTGGGGCTACCTCGTATTAGTATTTGACATTATTATTTTCGTAATTAACGTAAAATTAAGTTTAAAACTAAAACCCGACTACTTTAACTTACTTATTATTAATATTATTTTGAGGCAAGCCACGGCTATAATTTATACATATTTGTTATGTGCCCATTAAGTCGTTATAATTACAAACGCGTTATGTTTATCTCATGTTGATTTTTTAATACAGTACTTTATGACCGCTAGAGGGCGCTACATTAGATTCAGTGATACGTCATGAAGCCTATAACCAGCGGACGACCAAGACGCTTCTAATGATATCTCAATTGTCCAGTTATAATAAGTAGTTCAGAAGCTACGTGGGAACAGATGAACCTACATACTTACATACCTGTCAAAATCATAACCCTCCTTTGGCTTCGCCGTAGTTGGGTAATAATTAAATGAAAAGAGTTTCATTACAATTTTACAACAAGCCTTTTAATTTTGATCGGTAACGGCATTGCTTGTCTAAAATGATTGGGTGTTTTCAGCAGTATCCGTGTTACATTTGGACCTAAATATAAACTGGCAAAATGTGTTTACTAGCACCTCTGCCTACCTCTTCGGGGATATACTTGCTACTTATTATTTATTTATTTTCCTTTCCTATACCTACATATAAATAAAATTGGTCTATTTGTAATATTAAAATAGCTTTTTACAAACACTACTTCGAATGTTCTACTTCTCGCCCTCAAGGGAGCTAAATAATAAAACAGTCTAGTCGTGACCACGGGTGCTGCAACGCATCCGAAACGTCGTCGGCAGAAATAGTACGTTCCATGATTTAATTCGCGGGAATCCCGATACCTTATATAATTATGAATTAACTCGGATATTGACCATAGATCTTACCAAAATCAAATATTAACGCGGGTTAAGAACAATCTTGCGAAATCAAAGATCCCTCGACGTACTAAAGGGCACGCAAACATAATTAGTAACCCACAACGCCCCAAAGAAAAACAAACAAAAATCGCTTCCGGTGGACCTCTCTATTTCGTGCGGAAATCCGCTCGGATATACTGCACTCCCCCGTTATGTCGGACTCGAACCGACTTCGATCCTGCACGCCGCCTTTTGTTTTGTGTAGGTTTCAGATTGTTTAACATTCTATCTATCATAAAGTGCAATAATTCTCAGTTTAAAATTAACAATAAAACATTTGTCTTCCATAACTGAGAACGACACAACACTTTACGCGTCTGATTCAAATTCTGTGTTCTCATTGCCGTTTTGTGTAGTCAACAGAACTGTAAGTTTGTTATATCTTATTGTGTATGCTTTTCACGGAGTTACAAACTTACATTATATATTTAAATGTAAAACATCCAAGATATTAACGATCAAAATCGATCCTCTAGGTGCCGCATGAGCTGTTTGTTAATTATGTGCTCAAACACTTTGCACAGCACTGAGGTGACGGCTATGGGTCGATAGTTGGCTGGCTCCGAGCGATCCCCCTTCTTGGGAATCGGCTGAACATTCGCCTCTTTCCAAGGCAAAGGCACAAAGTTTTAATTTTAGTTCTAAATAAACAAATAAAGTGTTCTTATATTATGTATTCTTTACTTTTTTTATTGAATATCTGAATATTTGAAACCAAAATTTACCACCCCTGACCTCCCGTACACGACAAATACAAAAATGGCCAAATCCATAAATAACCAATCAAAAACAGTCAAATCACACGGCCAGACAGACAAACGACTTTTTGAAGGCGAAAAATGTAGAACTCATGAGTCATCCTGCATACAGTCCCGACCTGGCACCTTGTGACTTTTATCTGTTCCCAAAAATTAAGAACCAATTACGCGGCCAACGATTTTCATCACCAGAAGAGGCTGTCGAGGAGTATGAAAAACACGTTTCAGGTATATAGATTCTGCTTTTTGTATGAACTGAACACATAGCGGACCAACCAAAGTCATAAAATCGTTGGTTGCCCAGCTATTTTTTTTTTTTGCACAAATACAAAATGATTGTACATAGGCAGACTTAATGCCATGGACATTTTAGCAGAATCGAGACCCAGACCTGTAGGTTACAGGCTTAATTTTGGGCAATAAGTAGTTACCATGACAATAAGTTATGAAATAAATGAAAACATCTTTATCTCGCAATCACTTAATCGGTTCCAAATTAACCTACGGAAACAAACCCAAAAGTAAATTCCTTACAAATTCATTTGAATTTGGAATCTCTAGACTCCTTTTTTCGATTTGTGAACCTTGACCTGGCCAGTATTCATTTATAATAGTATCATCTGAATTAATACTTCTCTTTTTAATAATATTTTCATGATTATAAAACTTAGAGGCTTCTTGCTCTTCAATAAAATTCACTCACACACCTCCTTCTCGAGAATTACTTGTTCTCAGAAGGACGCGGAAGCGTGGAAGCCCACGCAGACCTTCGCGGTCTTACCTTAACGTGCTGTACACCAGGCAGCTCGCTGACCGAACCTTGGATGCTCCTCACGCAGGACTGGCATGTCATACCATTGATTGATAAATTTCTCTCAAAGCTCTATCTAGGTGTTGATATTATTCAGACCTTCAATAGGTATACTTATATGTTGCATCTATCTAGTTCAATTAGGCATTTAATTGTACGAATTTGACAAACAAACGGGGGTTTTAAACTCCGTCATAAATATCTAATTAATTTGTTGTCGTTGACGTTTAATGTATAGTTTATAAAAGAATGCATATAGTGACAAGAAATAAACATTTTCAACATAAAAACTTATTAAGTACGAACTACATTCTCTTCACACATATTTTTAATTGTGTTTATTACGTCTGCGTTTAGGTCCTTTGGTTTACTTTTCGCAGGTTTATAAAATTACCACATTTACTACACCATTTATAAAAAAATCACTCAAAGCAAAGCAGACAAAGCTATGCAATTGCAATCAACATTTCATATTCCGGGCACTATTGTTAACTCGAGCCATGCAACTGAGGCTGAGTCTGGGGCTGAATATATCTGTCTGATGTTAAACAGCCCTATCCCTTAGTCGCCTTGTACGACACCGCATGGGAATAGTCGGGGTGGCCCAAAATCTGTGTTCTGATGAGCTCTTCCAACTAACCGACCCTCTTCTTTCCTACATAGGACTACATGTGCAGGGTTTAGATGTCACCCTCACACTGTGCAAAATATACGAGAAAGAACCAAGCAGTTCGGAGACTCTTTTCTTTGCCGCACCACCAAGACCTGGAATTCCGCGACAGCTGTGCGTTCGCAGTTCTCACAGTCGACGAAAATAAATAATCACATTATATGCAATTGTTTTGATGTGCTACAAAAGTAACAAGTAGATGATGGAAGCTTATAAATTGTTTCTTAATGAAAACATGGGTATGTGTGTCTCAGACACATTTCCTTCCACACTGTATGTTTATTTTTAGTGGTTAAGGAGTCGGCCTTGCTATCGGTCCCGGGTTCGAATCCCGGGCATTACACTGCCGATGAGTTAAGCTTTGCATACTTTATTATATTCTAAGACACTCTACACAACGCTATCTTTATCTAGATAGCGTTGTGTAGAGTGCCTTAGAATATTATTATCAAGTGTGTACCAGCCCTTAATAGTTGGTGTGTTGATTAAAATATGCATGTGAAGTGGGCATCACTATAATAATTGCCTAGAGCTCTGTTACTCTCACGTCACACATCAAAAAAATCTGAAATCAATTGTACAAAAACCTGTATAAATCACTATAAAAGTTGTTAAGCGGTTTCCCACCAGCACAAAAACCCATAAGTTCCTACTTTGAATGTTATGTACACTTTTTAATAACTAGCCAGGTCTAAAAAGTCTCTTGCCGCGCGGTAATTGTTTTGTAATAAATATATACTTGGTGAATTAGAACTCTTTCGAATTAGAGAATTAGAATTTTTCGTTCAATGTTATCTATTATTGCCAGCATGTTAATGAATCAGTAAACATTAGGGTACAGAATTATTTATTTTTCTTTTTTTAGGTTTTAGATTTAGTATTATTCTTTAAATTAAGAATGTCTATGCCACCCTGTGTGTGATGCAAATGGATGCAATGCAAGAAGGTTGCGCCCTGTAATCGAAAGGGGTGTGTTGCCGATTTAACCGACAAAAAAGGAGAAAGGTTGTCGCTCCATCATCCGACTGGGATGAGATAAAAAGATTAGCTGCGGATTTTCAAAAGGCACTGCTTACGTCCACTGCCCAGAGGTACATCTATCTTTTTACGTTACATCTATATTACATTATTTTTCCAAAGTCATACTTAAATTATTTTCTGTAAGACGGTCACCATTACTTACACATACCGAGTGACAATGGTGACACTCAGCTTGACGGCCTCATCATATGCTTTTTCATGCCCCGCTTAAAGGACCCAGGACTGTAGGAAGAAGGAAACACAGCTGGTAATGAATTCCAGGCCTTAATGGTGCGACAGAGGAAAGAGTCACCGAAAACGTAGAATTCTGAGCGCAGCGTGGGATTCAAAGTAGATTTTTTTTTATACCACTTAGTTGGCAGACAAGCACACGGCTCACCTGATGGGAAGCGGTTACCGTGACCTATAGACGTATGCAACACCAGGGAACCAATAAAACTACATTTAGATTTATTAGACTTCTACAGACAATATTTTAGTTATAGATGAGATCAATCAGTCGTGTTGTTGGTCAACATGGTTGTATGGGTTCGCTCTGTTGAGGGAGACCTGAAGGTCGAGTCATCATTTTAGGAAATAGCTTTATGGCAGACTCAACTGTGCAGGCGATTTCGCGTTGACTTTTTAGCCTTTTTCAAAAAGGTAACCCGCGCAAGTGCTATATCGCCCCTCTCCATGACAATTTTTCTTTTGTTTACTTTTTTGAATTGGAAACCAATGTCCTTCAATACGCGCCACAAGGATGTAGGACTTCCAGTAAACAAATCAGCATCTTTTAAAGACCTCTGCAATCTATGTGCAAAAACGTGGTTAAAAGTTAGTTTTTTCATTAGTGCTTTACATCAACGTACGTACAACTTCAATAACTAAATGTAGAAGTGACCTAACGTTCAGTACTGGTTTTTAAGGTCATAAACATCACATACCGAATTATTTTGACAACATTTACTATTATATACAAATAACAAGGTACAAGTGGGGCTCCTCTGTGAATATCAAAAACCCCTCTAAATTAAATTAAATAATTCCTACTTTTATGTTTATTTGACAAACTGTTTTTTGAACTAAAATTGTGTCACGATTCAAGAATTATGCGGGAATGGAAAATATTTACATTCCCGCATCATCATTTATATTAAATTACGAATTTGGTACGGAACTCAGAAACTAGATAAATACATTTTTTGGTAACATTACGCAACGTTTGACCAGCCTTCTGGTCACGAGAAGCGAAATTCATAATCTCCAATGAGATTGGAGTATTTGCGCCACTTAAGAGTCTGTGCAGAAGCTGCAGCAGCACTGGCATAACCAGCAGTACCAGGGTATACGGGTAGAGGCAAAGGTGTCGACTCATGTTGCGCCAACCCTGTAGGAATCTTCTAATGCCCTTCTTGAAGAACCTGTCAAAATCCTGGCAATCTTCACGTCTCGAATGAGTGAGTTCCTTCTGGACAAACGAGTTTTATAGTAGACTTAATATTAATTATTACTTGTCAGTAGCCGAGACAGTGGTTATAATAATGTTATTTTATCAAGGAAAGAGTGCTAAAGATGATAACGATGATCTTCACTCTTAGATTGCAAGAACACTACAATCTACAAGATATCAACATATTATTCAATGAAGATAGATTTGAGGTTACAGATATATTGTGACATACTACCAGGAACAAACCAATGGACCATGTACGTATGAAAAACCAGCTCGAGGTAAATTTTCGATCTGCATCACTGAAAACCACCCATTACATTTTCATTTCCAACAATACACGCTAACAAACGAAGTACAATTAAGTATATTACTTCTCCCTATCTATCTTAATCTGCGTGTTCAAGGGGTGTACGAGGTAATGTGTTTTCATTGATAGAGTCGGCGAGAGTTCTGTTGTCGCCCACGGGCGTGCGGGCCTGGGATGACGGTGAAGTTTCTGTTTTTAATCCAGCTTTAGCCTATGAACATAGAAATATTTTAAAGTAAGAAAAGTTATATAATTGAAGTTACTTAAAGTCTCTGAAATGGTCACTAACTGAAGCTGGTCGTACTGACCATACTCAGTTCAGATTTCTTGATTGCCACGAACAATCAAATTATTGATTGTTATGGGGACGACTGCCATTCGATTTCGTATGCTATACTGTTGTGTAAAAAGATAGATACACCACCACCCCTGCCATGTTGCCTATAGTTGTGTATGTGGGTGTAATTTGGTAGCTGATACAGATTGGCATCATTTTCTGAGGTCAACTAGGTTTCTGTGATGATTAGGACGTGTACCGTCGAGGGTAAGGCGCGTATCAGGCATTGTGGCAATCTTGCCTTTCGTCAAACCTACCTGTTTCTTTGCAGAATCTTACGATCTGTTCCACTTTCAGATCCTCGAGGTCTTGTTTTTCTAATGTGTCCGTTGTCATGGGTTCCCATCGTATTGGTGAATACATGGGGCATTTGGCAAGCAGGTGGAGGCTGGTCTCCTCGTCTTCCATGCACTGTGGGCATTCAGGGCCAGTTTTCTTTCATAAAATTTATTTTATTTATATACTGATCGTTTGTGCAATTGTTTGTGTTCAGCAACTTTTGTCGCCAAAGGAGTTTCTATCTCGCATGCTAAAAATGAAAGAGTTATACATTTTATCTTCTTTTAGTTTCTGTACATGAGATTTTTGATGTCCCAGTATTTGTTTTATCGCCCCCTCGCTGATTGTCCGCTAATGTTTAGACTGGCCTCAGCTATATTCCACAGACGATGATTGACAATCTCATACTAAGTATGCAACGCCGTTGTCGAGCTGTTGCTAATGCTTTAGGAGGTCCTACAGATTATTAAAAACGTTTAAAGTACGGTTAATTACTGTATTTCTTACTACCTCGTTATTTTTGTGCCTAATCATAGAAGGTTGTGATACGCGATATATGACAGTGTAGGTACAATCACTCTTACCTGCACAACCTATGATTGCACCATAAGGGAAGGGTATTCGCTCATAGGGCCTGTGGTTCGAATGTTGCCAGCCAATTAATATGATATTCACAGAGGAGCCCCACTTGTACCTTGTTATTTGTATATAATAGTAAATGTTGTCAAAATAATTCGGTATGTGATGTTTATGACCTTAAAAACCAGTACTGAACGTTAGGTCACTTCTACATTTAGTTATTGAAGTTGTACGTACGTTGATGTAAAGCACTAATGAAAAAACTAACTTTTAACTACATTTTTGCACATAGATTGCAGAGGTCTTTAAAAGATGCTGATTTGTTTACTGGAAGTCCTACATCCTTGTGGCGCGTATTGAAGGACATTGGTTTCCAATTCAAAAAAGTAAACAAAAGAAAAATTGTCATGGAGAGGGGCGATATAGCACTTGCGCGGGTTACCTTTTTGAAAAAGGCTAAAAAGTCAACGCGAAATCGCCTGCACAGTTGAGTCTGCCATAAAGCTATTTCCTAAAATGATGACTCGACCTTCAGGTCTCCCTCAACAGAGCGAACCCATACAACCATGTTGACCAACAACACGACTGATTGATCTCATCTATAACTAAAATATTGTCTGTAGAAGTCTAATAAATCTAAATGTAGTTTTATTGGTTCCCTGGTGTTGCATACGTCTATAGGCCACGGTAACCGCTTCCCATCAGGTGAGCCGTGTGCTTGTCTGCCAACTAAGTGGTATAAAAAAAAATCTACTTTGAATCCCACGCTGCGCTCAGAATTCTACGTTTTCGGTGACTCTTTCCTCTGTCGCACCATTAAGGCCTGGAATTCATTACCAGCTGTGTTTCCTTCTTCCTACAGTCCTGGGTCCTTTAAGCGGGGCATGAAAAAGCATATGATGAGGCCGTCAAGCTGAGTGTCACCATTGTCACTCGGTATGTGTAAGTAATGGTGACCGTCTTACAGAAAATAATTTAAGTATGACTTTGGAAAAATAATGTAATATAGATGTAACGTAAAAAGATAGATGTACCTCTGGGCAGTGGACGTAAGCAGTGCCTTTTGAAAATCCGCAGCTAATCTTTTTATCTCATCCCAGTCGGATGATGGAGCGACAACCTTTCTCCTTTTTTGTCGGTTAAATCGGCAACACACCCCTTTCGATTACAGGGCGCAACCTTCTTGCATTGCATCCATTTGCATCACACACAGGGTGGCATAGACATTCTTAATTTAAAGAATAATACTAAATCTAAAACCTAAAAAAAGAAAAATAAATAATTCTGTACCCTAATGTTTACTGATTCATTAACATGCTGGCAATAATAGATAACATTGAACGAAAAATTCTAATTCTCTAATTCGAAAGAGTTCTAATTCACCAAGTATATATTTATTACAAAACAATTACCGCGCGGCAAGAGACTTTTTAGACCTGGCTAGTTATTAAAAAGTGTACATAACATTCAAAGTAGGAACTTATGGGTTTTTGTGCTGGTGGGAAACCGCTTAACAACTTTTATAGTGATTTATACAGGTTTTTGTACAATTGATTTCAGATTTTTTTGATGTGTGACGTGAGAGTAACAGAGCTCTAGGCAATTATTATAGTGATGCCCACTTCACATGCATATTTTAATCAACACACCAACTATTAAGGGCTGGTACACACTTGATAATAATATTCTAAGGCACTCTACACAACGCTATCTAGATAAAGATAGCGTTGTGTAGAGTGTCTTAGAATATAATAAAGTATGCAAAGCTTAACTCATCGGCAGTGTAATGCCCGGGATTCGAACCCGGGACCGATAGCAAGGCCGACTCCTTAACCACTAAAAAGATTCAACGTAAGCATTTTATTAGCTGTGAATGGTGGAGTGGTGTTAAGCCTGGCTGCACAACCTGAAACAATAATGGTTTAGATTGAAAATGATGCAAAGTCAAAGAGCGAGATCGGGGTAAGTACATTATAAGTACATAATTTTGTACGTTAAAATTCACTTTTCACCAATAAATGTATTCGGTCCCTCGTAATACGAGGCGAGTCTATTGCCGTATTCCGGGTACTATTGTTGACTCGAGCCAGAGTCTGGGCTGTATATATCTGTCTGATGTTAAACAGCCCTATCCCTTATTCGCCTAAAACAGTCTTTTACCATATAAAATTATTATAAGTCAACAAGTTAAAGGAAACTAATGAACACATACCATTTAACATATCTACATATTAATATTATTGTGCACATCAAAATACACAAAAAATATAGTACACACAGCGTCAGAGAAAACAGACCCCCTCAATACTTAAAGAATATGCAACCATCACTAAGGTCATCGTAGCCATATTAGATGACGATCCAATCATCGATATTGACATCCAAGTAATTCATTATCTTCAAAAGTAGTGAAGATATCAGTTACCTACATTGACTAGTTCAATCATAATCTGGAGATAGGCATCCGCCTCCGCTATCCGCCTCTCCAGGTCTCCGTGGCGGTGCCTCGGTGCCGGCATCGACCGCGACCAGCGCTCTCGTCTGCCGTGTCTTCAACAAAAATAAAGCGAAAAAGCTTAGTCAAAATATTGTGTGTCCAGGAATATTTTTTGTTGCTCCCTTTTACGCAAGCTAACAATTTGTATCGGCCTGTTGTCAGCTGTCTTTTATTAGCGTACTCACATCAAAGTTTGTGCTGTTTTGTGTAGTCGCTGCAACCTGTCGAGAGCATCGAGTAAATAATAATTATTATTCTCGTTGCTGTTGCTCGCGACTCCACCCACTTGAACAACTGATACCGTTACCGCGTTCCAAAGGATCCATTCCCGTTACAAAGTGTGTTGCTATTCAGAGCTTCTAAGTCTGTGTCAAATTTAATCCAGATCTGTTGAGAAATAAAATAACCATCCTCTCGAACTTTAATATTCAAAAAAGTACAACCCTCTCACTTAAGATCAACTAAACTAGCAGTCATCCCGATTATATTCGAATACTTTTGGCTAGGATAATGTCCGCTCTCTTACTTTTACTCTTTAATTAGCTTAAGTTGCATTTTATTGGAACAGCTGCCTTTTAAACCCTGAAAGGAAAGCCTGCGGGCGACGGCAATAAGCTCACCCCCTAATGGGACCGAAAGCCTAGCCCTCCCGGGATAAAAGCGTGATTCTTTATATGTATGTATGTAAAATACTTCACAGGAATATGACATTTTTGATCGGGATAAAGAAGCATGCGAAAATATAAGCGGTACGTATCCCAAATAATACCGATGGTAATTCATTCGTCCAATTTTCGGTATTTCCTCTTGCCATCAAAGCTGCTTTCATGGTTCTGTGCAGTCTTTCTACTTTGGAGTTTGATTGAGGGTGATATGGTGTAGTACGGATTTTTTGTATACCCAGGAATTTAATCCCTCATCGACAGCAGTTCGGTCAAGATTTTATGTTCATGCAAGATAATGCACGGTCACACACCGCGAGGGTAGTGGTCAATGCGTTAAGCGAGCACAATATGACGACGTTGGAATGGCCTGCTCAGTCTGCCCTCTCCCAATCGGACTGCTCAATTGGTACTTCTAAGGAAAAGTTTTCAGAAATTTACTCCTGATAACGACGATTCTACTGGTACAGTTTAGCTTAGGCGTTGCCCTATAAATCAATTCATTGTATCAGTATATTTTTTACAGGCAAATAGTAAGTTTGTCTGTAAGAAATTGACTGGAGCTTGTGTGCGACCCATGCGATTCTCTCTTCAGTACAAAATGTAGCTGTTAATTCCCCCAGCCTAACCCTCAAGGGATAAAGGCGTGATTATATGTATGATTAGCTGACCCACCCCAGCTTCGCCCGGGGTATATTTTGAAGCTTCATATTCCTTCGTAAACCTCTGCTCTTGTTCTCGAGACGCACAGGAACCTTTACCCGGGATAAAAGTGGCCTATATGCTATTCCAGAGACCTTAATTTAACTCAAGAGTTGCGTGTAAGAGAAGCAAACATCCAAACATTTTCGATAACTTTCACATTTATCCAAGCGTTAATGGTAAGGGCCTAGATAGAAGTGAAGACTAATACTATATGTAGTCAATACTATATAATTCATAAGTTAATTATTAACTTATGAATTATATAGTATTGACTACAGACCTTCGGAGGAAAATGGCATTCAATTTTGAACTTTAGTATTTTTCTTACAGTCCACAACAATATTTTGAACTTGAAGAATAACTGACACAATTAATACAAAATGTAGGAACGATGAAGAAACCAAGATAGACCTGTTAAGGGATACATGGAAATAGATTACACCAGACAGTCTAAATATTATATGTGTTCTAATTCTGTAGGTATCCTCTCTTTTCTTTGATCCCTTTGATCTATGACACACTCTTATATACTCTTTGTATGACACTACTATATATATAATCTATATATAATCTACTATATATATAATGAGCAGGGTAGCCATCGCTCATTGGAGAGTGTTTGTGCTGTCAGTGGGAAGACCAAAGGCTTGTCCTGATTTTGTGTTCTGCACTGACGGCACAGAAAATCCATGTTCTTACTGGGTAGGCAGCACGGGCGTGACTCCCCTGGTGTTACATACGTTCATAGGTCACGATAACTACTTTCCATCAGGTGGGCCGTGTGTTTGGCTGCCACCTAAGTTGTTTAAAAAAAAAGCATCAAATTTAGTTTGATGAACAAAGTACTCAAAATGATCTTAATGCCTTGGTTTTCCCCCATTTCCGTAGACTTTTGTTCTGATATTAGGTACACAATTACAGTTCGGACAGTAATACATTTTCAATTAATAAAATGGTTTAATTCACTCTTAATATTATAATCAATTCGAACCAGTAGTTCCTGACATTAGCGCGTTTAAACAAACAAAAAAACTCTTGAGTTTTATAATCTAGCTAGCAGCCACATTTCGCCAGTTTATGTTTAGGTCCCAATGTAATAGGTGGCGAGCCTACTGCCATTAACCGGGCACTTATAAACCTGCGATAACATTTCGCCAGTTTATGTTTTTAGGTCTTAATGTAATAGATGGTGAGCCTATTGCCATTAACCGGGTACATATAAACCTATGATAAATACACACATAACTTCGAAAAGCATCGAAAAGTCATTGGTGTATTCCGTGATAAAACCTGAGATCGCACCCGAGACCTCGTCTCAGCAATCCATTGACTAACGTTAATTAGTACTTTCATAAAATTTTTGGGTATTAACGCGATCATAGTATAGGTACATAAATACCTTTGAATTGCCTCGGCGTCTCCCACGCCGGACACTCGGTGAGCGTGTGCGGACCTGAGTCCTCGCTCGCGTCGCAGTGATGGCACTCGGACGTTGGCTCTTTCTCCATCCGACGCAGATACTTTCCGAAGCACCCGTGTTCGGTGATCATCTGCGTCCTTCATGTAATGTAAACTGATTGGTACATTGACGCACCCCAGTAGTCGCGCCCCGCACATCTACCAACATCTTGGAACAAATACACAGATTTTCAATTTTTCTGGAAAATCTGTCATGCCATACTTAACATAAATATGTATGTATTCAAATAAACCACATCACTATCGATGCTATGGACAAAGTAACGTTTGGGCCAGCCTGTGCTGTCGAAGAATCGACAAAGTCGCTGGCGTCGTACTCAGTACAGCTATGCAATTCTCAAAGCGTTGCAAGCACTGAAAAAAAAATAGATTGTTCAATTAATCAATCAATAATGTCCAAATACTTAATCTCAATTAATAATGTCCAAATACTTAGTCCTGCAGTTCCGCCCACGTGGGATTATGTGCCCGTTCCTGCATTCCAAGGGAATCTATTCCAGACATAGAAAGTGGTAGAGCCAGAGCTCACTGGAGAATTTGTGCTGTCAGCGGGATGACTAAAGGCTTGTCCTCTACACTGACGGCACAGAAACTCTGTGCTTACAGGGTCGGCTGCGCGAGTGTGGCTTCTCTGGTGTTATACACGTCCATAGGCCACGGTAACCACTTTCCATCGGGTGGGCCGTGCGCTTGGTCCATTTGTGTACCAATTATAAAAAAGGTTCTGAAAAAATTAAAAAGGCCTAAATCGGCAACGAGATATTCTGAAAGAAACAACACATATGTCGTTGCTTTTGCTGTACAAGAACCACGATTAAACGATATGCCAATGATGCCGACTAATAACCAACGTAACACCGAAAATAGCATAAGACCCTACTCACCGCTGGGAACACAACACGAAGTTATTATAACCGCGGTATTCTGTAGGGCGGAGGTACTTCCCCAGTCGGACTGCTCAATCGGGCGGAAATACCCCCGTGTCCTACCTGTGTGAAGACTAGAGGCTTGCCCTGCTTTGTCTTCCACACTAAAAGTATTCTTGGATTTTATAATAGCCTTTATGCACAATTTAGTCTTTACAACTTTATAAATTTATAGCTGACCCGGCAAACGTTGTTTTGCCATATAATGTTAAGGGTGGACAACCCTTATCATTTAGGGGGATGAGAAATAGATGTTGTCCGATTCTCAGACCTACCCAATATCTTCGTTCAGCCCCCATAGTCAAATGGCAATTCGTCAGTCGTTGTTTTGTAAATTAGAATTGACACGTATTTTGACGACAGTCATAAACGTCAAAATGCGTATCAATAAGCCGAGAATATGTCGGCAAACAAATTGCCACTTGACTTGTATGTTACATATAATTTGTAAGGTTGTGTGAGTCCAAAATAGTTACAGTTTTACATGCTAGTGTACTATTTGAGACTAGATCCTCCATAGATCAACTGTATAAGTGGTTTTTGGGGATTATGTTTTAATGCATATAATCCTTTTCAGTTGCCACTCGATCACGGTCATGCCTGAAGACCGCGTAGCGATCATCAATAAATTCATGATTAAGAATATCAGGGATAAGCCAGGTCTCTGTCAGTATAATGACATCGTACGAACACGACATTATGTTCATATACAACGTATGCAACTTTGTACGGAACCCGCCACAGTTCATACATCTAAAAAACCACTAACTTCCACTAAACTAACATCTGATATACGGCCCCCAAAGCCAGCAGATACAAAGTTAATAAAACCATCAGGTGTGGTAGCCAGTAAATACTTCAACGTATTGGCATTTTTATATTGTGACCATGTCAGAGACTGATGTATGGGATATGCGAAAACCAAGGCGTTGGCAACTGATATTGCACGCTGACTGAGTGCAATTTCTTGAAATAACTCGAACATCTTCACTTGCAACTTCTTTGTTATTATTTTCTGCAACATTGATTTTAAAATCTCAATATTTTTACCTCGTACGCCGCCTGACTCAGATATTCAAAGAGTCGAGTTGTCTCAGCATCTCCTGTATGGGAACGGTAGAGGCACACATAGATCTGACTCGTAGGGCCATGGTCTACGTGTACCCAAAGGACGGAGAAGGATGGGTCCTCTAGGCAGCCCGAAAGGGTAGGCAGAGGTGTTGGCACCCACATTTCGCCAGTTTATGTTTAGGTCCCAATGTAATAGGTGGCGAGCCATTAAACCGGGCACTTATAAGCCTGCGATAAATACACATATAACTTCGAAAATCATCGAAAAGTCATTGGTGTGTGCCATGGTAAAACCTGGGATGCAATAGTGTGTCTCTTACCGTTTTCATCAAATCCATGGCCTTTTTAGGAACACCATCACGAATTTTAACGCCGTCAATTTTATATACACAGCAGCAGCGTTGTAGAAAAATATCTTAGAACGGGATCAACGTCGAGGCCGTGCACTCTCTCGGTGCGCCTGGCGAGGCGCGCACTTAAGGAAGAGCTGTTGAGAAGTGCGCGCGTGCGGCGCGGAGCCACCAGCGAGGGCCTCGGACAGAAGGTGCCGCCACGCCGCTTCTTCATTAACGAGAGGCTAAACAAATATAACAAAATACTGTTTTACCAGACACGACAAGCGGCGAGCAGTCACGGTTGGAGATATACGTGGACCAGTCTGACCATTTAATTAATTTTATAGTTTTCTATTCAGATCTAATAGAAATTCATAAAGATACTAGTTTTTAACAGAATCACTCAATGTGACCTTTTTAGACCCACTGATCTATGGGAACCTATACCAGAGATAAATAGTAGCCTACATAATAATTACGATTTTATCCCTGGAGGATTAGCCAGAGATGAATTAACACCCACATTTCACTAACCATTTTATTAGGGGGTAAACCTATTGCCGTCTTCAGGGCTCTTTGGAGAACTTGATTCATACATCTGAGACCTCCCAACGTTGGGAGAAGCCTATGTCCAGCTGTGGACTACGATAAGCTAATTGATTGATACCGGTATGTATTTTTACTTCTTTAAAGTAACCTTGGCGAATCTTGGATCTAATCGATAATTTGAATACATAGGTTACACTAAAAGTTTCCGGAACTGGCCACTTACATATACAATATTTAAAAAATTATTATCGCTATGCCATAGAGGCTACATACATACATACAGCGTTCTTCGTTTTTAGTACTACAGTGCTTTTAGGATGCTAATGGAACTATCGGGCATTCCAGTGCACTACTCTGCAACACTGACGGGCTCCACTCTATTTTACATAAAAATACAGTTGTGGGATCAACCTGCCTGTCAACCTCACCTTCGGCAACCAAAACGACCCACAGGCGGCGTGCGTTTTGGTCTGTTCGAGTCCGACATAACCTCCTCCACCGGCTCCGGTGGGGAGGTATCCGTGGGGATGTTAAATACAAGCACGTAAAAAAAAAAGGTCCCAGGGTCCGCAATAAGTATCCGTTGCGGCATGTGCCAACAAGAAAGGTTATTACAAATCTTTTGAAAAACCTGGAATTGAAGGGTTCTTTCAAAAGAAAGCGGCAGCCTCGTGTGGACATGGACACGGAGATTGCGGTTCTGACTTATGTCACTGTTTTTTTTTATTTTTTTCTCTCAAAAATCTATCTGTGCTGTACTAATGGGCCACTGTCTACTCGAGCCATTATGAGGTGAGAAGTGTACGGCAGAATCGCTTCAGAGCAAATGTGGTTTGTCCAGGCTCTCGTGACACGCGCGAATTGTTTCGATATAGTCTATGATTGGTAGATAAGCACATCTCCGCCGCCGTTGCACCCCGTGCTTTCCTCCAAAGAGACCCTAAAACACGTACTGCAACATAGAGTATTGTGATTTGGGGTCATCATATACGCCGCTAACTACACATCTACCAGCGACAGTGAGTGTTGAGCGCGGCCAACATGTTACAGCGAACACATAATGCTCTACGCTCCCTCTCGATGTCTACAGTGTCTGTCAAGTTGCTAGTGACCCAATGACCCAGATACTTAATCCCGGCATGCGCTCGTCTTCGTGTTGGCTCCAAAACTTCTACGATGGTGAAGCCCAAGAAGGTTTAGCACCCACACTTCACCAGTTTATGTTTAGGTACCAACGTAATAGGTGGCGAGCCTATTGTCATTCGGGCACTTATGAACCTGCGATAAATACACACATAACTTCGAAAAGCACCGAAAAGTTATTGGTGTGTGCCATGGTAAACCTGGGATCGAACCCGAGACCTCTTCTCAGTAGTCCATACCACTAGGCTTCCCACTGACAGCACAAATTCTTCAGTGAGCTCTGACTACCCTACTCACCGCTGGGAACACAACACGAAGTTATTATAGCCGCGGTATTGTATGTTGTGAAGTTTAAAGCTGACATTCTACGGCCCACAGAAGCGTGCGTGTCCGTGCAAACTACGCACTGTGAAATGCCCGCCTAAGACTAATTACACAGAATGATTTACTAACTGCATTCTAAACGCGGGTTTGCCTGTTTTTAAACTGTTCGAAGCGAGGCGCACGTGCATCACAGCTGTTTTCAAAGACTCTCCATTTAATTTTCTCATCGAATATATATATAAGTGCCATTATTGTAGACGGCTTTCTTAAATCTCCTATTACACTTGTTGGCGTTACACGTTTGATGGTGAACACAAAATGATCTCCAACCATCATGAGCGCGGGCAGGGGGTGACGGGTCGGGGTAACCTTCGCCTTAGTAGAATTAGACCCTGAGTCGTTGTGTTGAGGTTAAACCCGAGTTGGTTTTCAGATATAAAAAAGCAATTTATTATTCGATTTTGCTCTTATATTATGAAATTTTTAAATTCTTTACGTATTTTATTTATTATTCACAATTTATTTATTGTGTTAAGATATTTTTTTATACTTTACTTAATTTTTTTTTTATTATTCAATTTTAGAAGGAATCGTTTTGATTTTATCCCGTAGGTTCGAATAAGGCCCCATGCACTATTTGAGGACATAATTTGTGTCCTCGATTATTACATCTAATTTATTTACATTATTTTCAGTGTCGTAATGATACTTCTCTTTATTGATATTGTAATATGAAAAAGAATAAAAATCCAGTTCCTTTATAAGAGCCTCAGATGCATGGTTCGAATCAACAACAGTGCCTGGAATACGGCAATAGGCTCACCCCCTATTACGTGGTACCGAAAACAATGATTAGTGAAATGTGGTTAATTCACCTCTGCCTAACCTTCTAGGGATAAAGGCGTGTTATATGTATGTATGTAAATCGAACTAGTAAGAAATAAAATAACATCATATGGTTGTATCAGAATTCATCATTTATATTATTTATTGACCATAGTATTTCGTCAATTTTTGTTAAAAGATTAGTTGTATTCATCATTTCTTTATTATTCAGTCATAAGTTATTAAAACATCCTGGGAATTGGGCAGGTGGGTTTACCCTAGGGACCTATTTAAGTTAATCCCCTCAAATACCCCAATCGAGTTGGAAATCAACCCAATCTGGGAAATTTCCCACACATTGGCAACTCTGCAAATGGCAATGCCATCTGTCCTTAAGAGAGTTAAGAAATGATATTCTAAAGATTTTAGTGTAGGTACATAGATATATTATAGACGTATAGCAAAATAGTCCATCTTAACATATCGGTGCTTGCGCGAAATTGTAATGTAATTCCTAATTATTTTTAATTATGTAGATATACATGTAAAACGCACGATAAGTAGAGATAAAAATAAATTTTAGTATTTATGTAGTAAATGTATCATATCATATTTTTTGTATTCGACGCTCCTTGTCGGCAAGGTGTGCACTTGTACAGTAGCATCAAATCAATCTTGACCATAAAGGTCTCAAAATAATCTAAATAACAAGGTATTCAACAAACAAATATTGATATAAATAGTATTATTGTCCAAACTCAAGGCATGTACCGAGGGGGGAAAGCTAAAGTGTTAAGATCATTTTGAGGACTTTCTTCTTTCGTCGAGATCGATCTAATGATAACCGTACATGAATTTGTTTGATCATGGAGTTGAATGAAAGAATGAACGCTCAATGTTGTCGTATTACTATATCACGCCTTGCCCTCTAAGGGCATATTATAAATTTTAATGTGTCGTGAAAATGTAAAAATCATTTTGCACGTTTCGATATTAAATGTGGAATTTCGTTGGACGTAGACGGGCCGACTGATCAGCGAACTAATGATAACAATTTAATCCGGAGTAGAAACGAATTTAGGTACTCTGTAGCATCTGGGTACATAAAATATGTAACGTTTTATATAGCTACAGGCATTCTACACTAGATTCGTGTTTTTAATATAATTTTTTTATAATTACCCATTAATATTAAATATATACTTACCTACCTATTGTTTACTGTCCGTGTGAATCGCGGGTCACGAGACAAAGGGGGCACATGGAACAAACCCCATAGTCCCCTGTCCGTCAGGGCGCGCCGTAGTAGCGGCGGTAAGACCCATCATGGGGGAGTGGCTAGAGAGGCCACACGGCAGCCTCTCGTACCGTCTGACGCAGATGATCACCGAGCACAGATGATTCGAAGAGGCCAAGCTAGGTATGCAGACGCTCCAGCAAGAAGGTGACAGCAGTATTCCGTGTGGGGCCGGACCTGTGCCTTGTAAAGGAGGAGATGCTGCCCCGTATTGAAGTACTGCTTCGCCCTGTTGAGCACCCCAAGTTTCCTTGATGCCAACTTAGCTTTGTCGTCTAAATGACTCCACTTCGTAGAGTAATTATTTATGAAGCTTTCAACTAGGGTATATCGGATGAACCCTCATATGACGCATGTGTTGGAGAATTTCGTAATCAGGTATCTCAGTTAGTCAGAGTATTCTCGCTAGTTAAGGTCGCTGGTTCAAGTTCCGTCCAGGCTCTCGATCAACTAAAGCCTTATATTTTATTTGAAATTTTAAATGTGAAAAGAGCGAATTATATCAAAATAGATGCGCGGATAATTTCCATACAGTTAAACGTCAAAAGTCTAATGACGTCACTATATTTCATAGTATAGATATATTTTATGAATTTATCGAATCTTTTGACAAAAAATTGCATGTACAATTTGCAAGATACCATAATGAAGAACATTTATAGGTATTCTGATATTTTTTATCAATTACAAGACAAGCAGCGTCATGCTGGGTACGCGCCTTAACTGAGAAAATAGTAGTGATTAGATCAGGTACATCACCGTTTCGCTGTAAGGAGAACACGCCCCGGTAAGTGATAGTCAAAATATGTCTGATGTAACCTATCTCTAACCGTACCTACGCTTGGTAGGCCGGCTACCAGGCGTACAACTGAGATTAGAGAATTTGCTGAGGTTATTGGACTATCTTATAGAGAGCTGTCAGGTTTATTTTTTTCAACACTTTAGCATGTCTGGATCGTCTTTATTAGCAATTAATCAATTAGACTATCGCAATCCACTGCTGTACCTACATAGGCCTCTCCCAATGTTTTTTTTTAATATATTTTATAATTGCAATTAAGGTTTGTCTGACACTACCCCCTTACTACTGTGCATGTTTTTTTTATATCACTTAGGTGGCAGACAAGCACACGGCCCACCTGATGGAAAGTGGTTACCGTGGCCTATGGACGTGTGTAACACCAGAGAAGCCGCACTCGCGCTGCCGACCCTGTAAGCACAGTTTCTGTGCCGTCAGTGTAGAGGACAAATCAGGACAAGCCTTTAGTCATCCCATTGACAGCAGAAATTCTCCATTGAGCTCTGGCTACCCTACTCACCGCTGGGAACACAACATGAAGTTATTTTAACCACGGTATTCTGTAGGGCGGAGGTACTTCCCCAGTCGGACTGCTCAATTGGGCGGAAATACGGCCGTGCCCTACCTCCTCAAAGACTGTCTGTCTGCCTATCTGTTAGTCTGTCTATCTGTCCATCTATCAGTTTGACCACCGAACCACCGAACCAACTTTGACCATAAAACCCACTGACATACTTACATACCATAATGGAATGAGACACATAACTTCGATGACCTTTTATAAATGCGTAAAATCATTTGCTTATGATCTATATTTCCACAGTATATCCTCAATATCGCTCCACCTGGAACAGTTTTAAGCAAATACAAATCTGGAGGAGAACTACTCTGCCGACCGGTCTCTAAAGGGACACCTGATTACCAAACCTTTCCTAACTTGTACCCTTTGAACAAGCCTATAGTGAAGTTGGAAGCTCAAATCCAGTCTGCGGGAGAAGCAACCTACTCAAATGACATACCTCCACTGCCAAGAGAGGTATTTGCAGCGTTTGTACTGTCGACTGTACATATTGGGGAAGTTGATGCTTTTGATATGGATCATCTTATGGTAAGTGACAAGTATGTAAAGAATATTAATAGCATACTTACATATATTCACGGTAGACAGACAATTTTCATCAATTATGATTCCCACGAAATAGGAAATTAATCTATTGCCAGCAAACGGGCACTTTGCCATGGGCGATATATTTTCTGTCGAATGGAGAATAGCACATCCTTACCCTATTCTAACGCATTCAAAATATATTATGGTTCATATAGCCTAAGTTACGGCACCCTCGGTGGGCGAGTCTGACTCACTCTTGACCGGCTTTTTTCTGTATGTTCCGTAAGTTCCACGAAAGGTTAAAAAAGTTACCATAGGTTACGGGAACGAGAAGAACTGGTATGTATACTTTTTTTACTGCTGCTGGCGGCTAGTAGCTGCTAGAAAGAAAATTCATGATTTCTAAGATCTGAAACTTGTCATTATTTGCAAGAAATAGTCATAAGTAATTTGTACTTACATATTGAATCATGTGTGCTCATCTCTCACGATATGGCCCTCTTCTCGGGTGTGGGGACTACAGAGTCCCCAACTCGTCCCCGGAAACGGGGAGGCGCGCCACGCGCGCCACCGCCGCGGCCTGCTTCTGCCAGGGTGACAGGCGGCTTCACCTGTCACCCCCAGGCCGGCGCTCATGGGGGGCGGAGGTAGAAATTCTTTGCGCATAATGTTTCACATTCATTTCACACTTATCAAGCGCATTTTTAATGTTGGATTAATTTGCACTTAACGCCTAGATTTTTTTTAAACAACTTAGGTGGCAGCCAAACACACGGCCCACCTGATGGAAAGTAGTTATCGTGACCTATGAACGTATGTAACACCAGGGGAGTCACGCCCGTGCTGCCTACCCAGTAAGAACATGGATTTTCTGTGCCGTCAGTGCAGAACACAAAATCAGGACAAGCCTTTGGTCTTCCCACTGACAGCACAAACACTCTCCAATGAGCGATGGCTACCCTGCTCATTATATATATAGTAGATTATATATAGATTATATATATAGTAGTGTCATACAAAGAGTATATAAGAGTGTGTCATAGATCAAAGGGATCAAAGAAAAGAGAGGATACCTACAGAATTAGAACACATATAATATTTAGACTGTCTGGTGTAATCTATTTCCATGTATCCCTTAACAGGTCTATCTTGGTTTCTTCATCGTTCCTACATTTTGTATTAATTGTGTCAGTTATTCTTCAAGTTCAAAATATTGTTGTGGACTGTAAGAAAAATACTAAAGTTCAAAATTGAATGCCATTTTCCTCCGAAGGTCTGTAGTCAATACTATATAATTCATAAGTTAATAATTAACTTATGAATTATATAGTATTGACTACATATAGTATTAGTCTTCACTTCTATCTAGGCCCTTACCATTAACGCTTGGATAAATGTGAAAGTTATCGAAAATGTTTGGATGTTTGCTTCTCTTACACGCAACTCTTGAGTTAAATTAAGGTCTCTGGAATAGCATATAGGCCACTTTTATCCCGGGTAAAGGTTCCTGTGCGTCTCGAGAACAAGAGCAGAGGTTTACGAAGGAATATGAAGCTTCAAAATATACCCCGGGCGAAGCTGGGGTGGGTCAGCTAATCATACATATAATCACGCCTTTATCCCTTGAGGGTTAGGCTGGGGGAATTAACAGCTACATTTTGTACTGAAGAGAGAATCGCATGGGTCGCACACAAGCTCCAGTCAATTTCTTACAGACAAACTTACTATTTGCCTGTAAAAAATATACTGATACAATGAATTGATTTATAGGGCAACGCCTAAGCTAAACTGTACCAGTAGAATCGTCGTTATCAGGAGTAAATTTCTGAAAACTTTTCCTTAGAAGTACCAATTGAGCAGTCCGATTGGGAGAGGGCAGACTGAGCAGGCCATTCCAACGTCGTCATATTGTGCTCGCTTAACGCATTGACCACTACCCTCGCGGTGTGTGACCGTGCATTATCTTGCATGAACATAAAATCTTGACCGAACTGCTGTCGATGAGGGATTAAATTCCTGGGTATACAAAAAATCCGTACTACACCATATCACCCTCAATCAAACTCCAAAGTAGAAAGACTGCACAGAACCATGAAAGCAGCTTTGATGGCAAGAGGAAATACCGAAAATTGGACGAATGAATTACCATCGGTATTATTTGGGATACGTACCGCTTATATTTTCGCATGCTTCTTTATCCCGATCAAAAATGTCATATTCCTGTGAAGTATTTTACATACATACATATAAAGAATCACGCTTTTATCCCGGGAGGGCTAGGCTTTCGGTCCCATTAGGGGGTGAGCTTATTGCCGTCGCCCGCAGGCTTTCCTTTCAGGGTTTAAAAGGCAGCTGTTCCAATAAAATGCAACTTAAGCTAATTAAAGAGTAAAAGTAAGAGAGCGGACATTATCCTAGCCAAAAGTATTCGAATATAATCGGGATGACTGCTAGTTTAGTTGATCTTAAGTGAGAGGGTTGTACTTTTTTGAATATTAAAGTTCGAGAGGATGGTTATTTTATTTCTCAACAGATCTGGATTAAATTTGACACAGACTTAGAAGCTCTGAATAGCAACACACTTTGTAACGGGAATGGATCCTTTGGAACGCGGTAACGGTATCAGTTGTTCAAGTGGGTGGAGTCGCGAGCAACAGCAACGAGAATAATAATTATTATTTACTCGATGCTCTCGACAGGTTGCAGCGACTACACAAAACAGCACAAACTTTGATGTGAGTACGCTAATAAAAGACAGCTGACAACAGGCCGATACAAATTGTTAGCTTGCGTAAAAGGGAGCAACAAAAAATATTCCTGGACACACAATATTTTGACTAAGCTTTTTCGCTTTATTTTTGTTGAAGACACGGCAGACGAGAGCGCTGGTCGCGGTCGATGCCGGCACCGAGGCACCGCCACGGAGACCTGGAGAGGCGGATAGCGGAGGCGGATGCCTATCTCCAGATTATGATTGAACTAGTCAATGTAGGTAACTGATATCTTCACTACTTTTGAAGATAATGAATTACTTGGATGTCAATATCGATGATTGGATCGTCATCTAATATGGCTACGATGACCTTAGTGATGGTTGCATATTCTTTAAGTATTGAGGGGGTCTGTTTTCTCTGACGCTGTGTGTACTATATTTTTTGTGTATTTTGATGTGCACAATAATATTAATATGTAGATATGTTAAATGGTATGTGTTCATTAGTTTCCTTTAACTTGTTGACTTATAATAATTTTATATGGTAAAAGACTGTTTTAGGCGAATAAGGGATAGGGCTGTTTAACATCAGACAGATATATACAGCCCAGACTCTGGCTCGAGTCAACAATAGTACCCGGAATACGGCAATAGACTCGCCTCGTATTACGAGGGACCGAATACATTTATTAGTGAAAAGTGAATTTTAACGTACAAAATTATGTACTTATAATGTACTTACCCCGATCTCGCTCTTTGACTTTGCATCATTTTCAATCTAAACCATTATTGTTTCAGGTTGTGCAGCCAGGCTTAACACCACTCCACCATTCACAGCTAATAAAATGCTTACGTTGAATCGTCATAGATAGATTTAGACTTTCAATCAATCAATTAACCCGCCACCGTAACCGTGGTTGTCTAAACAAACCCGTAAGGGATTTTTTGTTAACCATGTAAGTACATCAAATATCTTATTGGCCTTGTTTGTGAATACTAATAAATAAAAATTAAAAAACAGTATAGGTATGTGCGCCTAGGTCTTCCCCTTCCGACGGTACCATCCACACTCGCCTCATACACCTGTTTCGTTAGTCTTCTTTCATTCATTCTCTCAACATGACCAAACCATCTCAACATTCCTCTCTCAATTCTCATTAATTCTCAATTAGTATTAATATTTAGTATATTTACCATGCGGTGCGAAAAGATATTGCATCATTACAATCTGTTTGTTTTAGTTATATCAAAACTGTTGATGGAACTAGTGTTGCAATGTGTCCATGTAACTTTGTGCGAACGTGCATCAGAATAGGAATAAATAGTATGGTAACCCACCTACCTATTGACTTATAATGTATGTTTGGTGTGATTGGCACAAGCGAGAAGAAGAAATGTTTTTGTACAAAATTCACATAAATAATTGTTCAGAAATTTCATGAATACATTCATCATGATCACAGCGGTGGTCCCAGTTTTATTCCAAGCTGTAATTAAGAGCTTGGAGTCTAGTCTCCTAGATTTGATGTATCTTCATATTTGAGGCGGATTAATTATTCACTCGAGTGATATCGAAAATAAAACGCCTCATCCAACTAGAGATCATCGAATGAAAAATGACTGATACTTTTTTTCTCGCATCTGTTAAATACTAACGATAGTTTTATTGCCTGCTTCCGTATCGTGTAATTCACAATATCCTTGCGTACTTTGATTTTGTGCATCGACATAATTATTATGTATACATAAATATATGTTAACATTTCGACAATTATAAAACCATAAAGAGAATACATGTAAAAAAACTATGAGTGTTCCTTCATTGAAATAAAATCATTTTTTTAAAGAATTCTATCCAGTTGAAAATTGAGTGTCTAGTTGACGACGATGCCACGGTTTTGTCCTAAAAAGACTCCGGCTCAGTGAGCTTTTATTTTTAGTTTTATATTATGGTGGCAACTCGAAACCACAGAATGTTTCAGTTTTCGAACAAACCATAAAAATATATACTATTTGGATTCATATATAATTTATTTTTATATTTGATTGTGTATGATTTATTGGCGCGTCTGTAGTCCCCACACCCGAGAAGAGGGCCAGATCGTGAGAGATGGCCCTGGGTCGGCCGGGGTGCGAGGGATATGCCTGTTAACCTCACCTTCGGCAACCAAAGCGACCCACAGGCGGCGTGAGTTTTAGTCGGTTCGAGTCCAACATAACCTCCTCCACCGGCTCCGGTGGGGAGGTATCCATGGGGATATTGCGCACCTAAAAAAAAAAAGGTCTCTTTATCGACAGACGTTGTGTCTAACTGTATGAAGGCTATTTCTGTAACTGAAATTTTACCTACCTAATAGTACATGTAATGCGAATCATTGCGAATATTGAGGCTCTTATTTACTTGTTAAAGGCATACTCACCCACTCATTTACTCACTTGAATACATTTTATTTTATTTTCGAGGGCAGTTAGGTGTACATAGAGAAGATATAAAGAAAATAAAATAATAATAATAATGAAAAAGAAAACACAATAGCCATAGGTAAATACATTATAAGCATACACGCTATATATATCTTAGAAAAAGTCTCAATACATTAACACAAACATAAATTTACTTCATTCTGGCAGCTTTGTAGTGAAATGAGTTTTTGTCTACGACCTATACCTGAATAAGTGTTGATTGAAATATGGATTATAATTTGATTCTGTTTTTGAGTTTTTGTTTACTTAGTTTCTTATAAGGTACGAGTAATATGAGCTAATTTCAACGTGGCTTAAGTTTATGAAACTTGTATTTTTAATTCAATACAATGTTTTTCTAGAATTTTACAGCACATTTCTATCTCTAAAGCATAACATCAACATATAAATTTTAATATTTACGATGTTGGAAGGTTGGATTTATGTTTTATTACTTATTTACTCATATATATATGATAGTAGTTTTATAGAAAATATCAAGGATAGCCGTGGTCGTATGCCACTTTTTCTTTGAATGATTGTTTTGTTACATTAAGTTTGTTCAGTTTTAATAAGTAGTTCAGGAGCTATGAGGGAACAGTTGAACCTACATACATATGATACATACATACAAAGCCTGTCAAAATCATAACCCTCCTTTGACTTTATTCTTGATATACGTAGGTAAATGACGTCACTAATCATTTTGAATTAGTAGATATTATTTGCTGATGACACATCATATTTTCTATAAACTGAAAGACATAAAGTAGTACTTGACGATGTGAATAATAGGGCCGTTCTAGACTCGCCGCGTTGAAGGATATCGTGCGGAAAGACTATAGGGCTTTTTAACATCAGACAGATAATACACAGCCCAGACTCCTCCTCAGATGCATGGCTCGAGACAACAATAGTACCGTACCTAGTGATTATATGTATATTTAAGAAGTACCTACCTACATCTAAAATGATTTTTGTACATGTACCAACAAAATATTAATCAACCCCCAACTACTATGAGCTCAGCACAACACATTGAAAGTATCAGTCAAATGTTGAGTCAAAGTGCTAACAATTTGCAACAACAGCAGAATATGGCTATGAAGCAAAGCTTGACCTTCAGCCAGCAAAGTGCATCTTTACATATTGCAACAGATTTGAAAAGGTTTATTATTTTAGATTACTGGAAATGGATGTCTTCAATGGGCCCAGGCGAGCTAGTGGAAATAGGTGGCCGCATGAACAGTGAAGTGTTGAAAGACGTAATGCTGCCTTCAGTATACAGGTGTTCTTTTAATTAAAAGTTTAAATACTTATAACCTAATAAACAAAGTGCAAACAACTTAATCTTATAACGTTGCCTCGATATACCGTTCGCGATTGTCGAGATGCGTCTGCGCATAACGGTTCAGAGCATTAATTGATCCATGTAAACGGGATATCACCTAGGTATTTTTCCGTTAGTCACCTCTTACCACTCCCTTCGGGGGGATTTTTAATGGACGAGGTCTCGGGTTCGATCCCAGGTCTTACCATAGCACACACCAATAACTTTTCGATGCTTTTCGAAGTTATGTGTGTATTTATCGCAGGTTTATAAGTGGCCGGTTAATGGCAATAGGCTCAGAAAACATTAGGAGGAAGGCAGTTATACCCACAACAGAAAGTTTTCCGAATATGCGCTAATAATGCGGTGCTCAACATACTTTGAAGCAGTAACTCATACAACTCAGATACATCTTAATTCGTCATTTTGGATGTAGGTAATCTTTGCAATTTATTGCAGAATTGTGAGTAACGCTGGTGCCAGACATGGATAAACAGTTGAATAAAGGGTGCTTACATAAAGAAACAGGATGCCAGTACCAGCGAGCCGGTGCGATCGGTGCTTGTTTAGGACATAGTAGGGTGGGTGTAAAAATTAATATTATTATTGAAATCTATACCTATTTATATTATGAAGCTGAAGAGTTTGTTCGTTTGTTTCTTTGGTTATTACACTTATAACGTTTTAGGTTGCTGGCAGCCAGTTTGAACTACCGAGAACCACCAAACTGGGGTACAGACAAAGTGCGTATGATAGCAGCACAATGTAACAAGCAAAAGTACAATTCTAAAAAAGCAAGTGAATTGTCTACTGAACTATACAGAATACTCAACGATGCATAAAGTTATATAATGTAATGGCCATCGTATTCACAGAATACGAATTAATATATCATCACGCTTGGGCGGAAAATGTTGGACAGGTATAACAAATATGATACAATGGCTTTTGTAAACGAGATTTCATTTAAAATAATTATTGCTCTCGACTTTTTAGGTGAGATTGAGTTTAACCGCCCCTCTCCTGATTCGTCACCCAACGACTAACATGTTCTTAATTAACTTTAGTGTTTACATACCGGAATGTATCCGGGAGGTTGAATATATGTGGCAGTGGGGACTATGTAAGTATAACAAACAATCAAAATGTTATTTGTATAGTAGCATTTTCTTTAAATAATCAACTTTTTTGCAAATATAGATGTACCTGACAGTGCTCAGATATTAGCTTTCTGTAAAGAAAAAAATCCTTGGGAACTATGAGCGGATAAAATATTTGGTTGAGAGGAATAATAAAATACGAAAGTAAATATGAAATATTTGTGTTTAAGTAAATTTTGGTAGTTTGCACAAGTTTTAAATGATTAATTATTCAATACAGGAGTATGCCGAACCTATACTTGCCACTTTTGCGTGCACAGTTAATGAAAATAGAGAAAGCTTTCCAGCCTGGTTTTTCAACTATTACATGGACCTCTCTTGAGATACCTACATACTGTGAAAATATAGAAAAAGTTCTGGATGAGGTGGACTTGTTTGTTAAAGAGGTGATATATAAAAGGATATTAGATAGTTTTAAACAATAAGAACACCAGGGTTGTCGTTGTTGTTAAAGTATGGTTATTACAGGTGGTGGATCTTAAAGAGGCTCGTATTGAAGTGATATTATTATCCATTACAAACACGATGCTTGTGTATTTACCCGAGCAAGCTGTTGATCCTAATTTATTTTTTGAAGAGAATTTAGTTCGGCGTGACGAAATCGGTACGTATGTATGTACTCTTTGTATTTTTGTAATCGACAAAGACAAAGTTAATACTCTTTCCATTCTCTTGTATTGTAGAGTTAAATAATAAGCTACTGAAAAACATTTTCTTATTTAATTTCTTTAAAAATAAAAGTAGGCGGTTCTCAATACGGTTTTATTTTTCTAATTCGGTATTCTAGTTCTTTGCTCAACGTACAGTAACTATTCTGTCCTAAGGGTCAGTGACCAATATCCATTGAGGACCATTGTCAAAAGAACCATACAAAATAAAGCTTTTGTATTTGAATGTAACGTTTTGGCAATTTTGGGACAAAGAGAGTATTCGTGGGGTATATATAATTTATTAACCTTAAATATTTTTGAATGAAATTTTAAAGCATTTAGTATGCTAACTATTCAAATCTATTAATAAATAGAAAAAATTGGATCGGTTCAGGCGAGATTCGAACCCGTGATCTTTCCCATACAGGGAGAAAGCTGTGACCACTAAGCTACAGAACCTTCGCCTGAAACCATCCAAATTCTTCTATAATCGATTCTCAAATAATCACTTGATACAATAAAAATCAGTTGAAAAACTAAATTGAACAGAAAAAAACCTATCCTCAATATAAACTGCCTACAGTAAACAGAGATTTAGAACTATTAGCCAAAATGATCCAGTAAATGAAAATTCACCCTTAAATTAACGGAGAGCGCAACTGAATGAATACCACGCAAAATGAAATGTAGACTGCTAGTAGCCTCTCCTAACGAATTCTGACAGAACATTGGTACTAGTATTTTTTCCTATGTCAAGAAAAAATATACAAAGAGTTACTTTACGTTACTTTTTGGGGTACCCTCCTAATCTCTTTGTTTAAACTATTTGACCCTTATTTCTTAATATATCTACTTATTATTTATATTAGCTATGCAATTGTATCAAATTATTCATGTAAAGCTCTCCAACCAGTAAACGAAAATTAGAATTTTAATACAAGAATTAGTCAATTGAAATAATATATATTTTCACAGTTCATAATACCTTGTTATGAATATTCCAATATGGTAGGCTTAAAGACGATAAAATCGCGGTGACTGGGCATTATTTATTTATTTAATGCCTGAAAATTTATTTAATGACTAAAATCTAGAGAGAGAATGTTACGTCCATTTTATTTAAAGAATAGAATTTTATTAAGCTGTATTTGTTGAAGTCTAAACTCAACTGATATATAAATATATAACAATAAAAATAAATTTAGACTAGCCGCTTGCTACGAAACATTACCCATAATATATAGCAACTAAACTTATGTATAACAAATTATTATAAAAATAAATAGCTACATACATAGTTCTTAAAAAGGCTCGTTATACTTGTAAATCCTTATTATAAAATAAGGTGGTATAATTGAAATATAAAATAAAGTAAGAATATACAACCTCTGTGTTATATATTGAATTATTCTGAAAGGGGTCTCGCTATGCGATTGGCACGATTGGGACATAATTCTGTTGGTTTGAGTACCAATACTTGAGAATGTCAATATGTTCCCTAGGCAAATCAGTATCATTTGCTAACTTTTTCCATAATAAATCATATTGGACCAGATCAAATGCTTTTGACAAGTCCAAGAACACAGCATATGCCACGCGCCGTCGGCAGCAAGCGGCGCGCAGGCTCACATCACTGGTAAGGACCTAACGTCATGATTGACTTCCAACACTACACAAGGTGTTAACCTAAGATTCTCGAATCCTGACGGAAGGCTCCACCAGCTGACAGGGAAGGTCGATAGCTTTATGTGAACTCCCATAATCTTTAAAAATAATAATTTATTATAGAAGTTCTAAAGCTATGCTTGGTATGCTTACCTATGTTTTAAGTCAAATGAAAAAAAAAAAACTTTAGCATAAACAATTCATAATACACAAGGTTATTTCATCTTGTTAAAAAAAGCATAATTTTAACTTAAGTAGATATTTTCACTTCCTGTCATCTAGTTCCTCTAATTACAAGTAATTAAAATCGTCTTCCAAGATTCAACAAGCACTAAAGAGTCACAGAAAAGTTAGTAAAGAAAAGAAAGAAAGAAAAACTCAGACTTTCCCAAGCATTCTTATAAATAAATAGTATACAAAAAGCAGTATTTTTCCACAGTTGTACTGTCTGGTCGTATCTATACACTAGAGATATATTACTTATTTAGTATAATAAATAAACTGATGTATGTTAAAAATATTTAAAAATGATAAAATCTCTATTATTTATTCTGTTTCACTCATTAAGTCATTACTTAGACAAAATATTGTTTTAACAATTAAGTGTCTCAAAATGACTCAAAATGTCTTACAGATTAAGTCTAAGTCTAGTCTAAGCTTAAGATCTAGTTATAAAGGAACAATCTTTCAATAATTTGGAACTTTAATCAGTCTTTCAGTTTAGCTTTACAGCTTTGAGTGTCCACTAATAATTAGTATTAAAAAATGCTAGAAAATTTTACTTAAAATACTAAGAACACAAGTAAATCAGCTAATCTAATTGTATTCCAACCCTGTAAGAACGGAGAATTTCTGTGCCGTCAGTGCAGAAGACACAATCAGGATAAGGCTTTAGTTTTCCCACTGACAGCGGAAAAGTTAAGGGGAAGGCAAAGTCACGTTCTAACCTTGCAGGTCTACAGTTTCCCGTCGGTCGTATACACAGATTGTTGCATCTTTTTTTTTTCATTTATTTTTTAAATATCGTATTTTTATGCTACCAACATAATAGTGTTATTAAGCTGATGATTTTTTTTGGGTGAAAACTTAATTAAATCAGGGAGTTCCCCCGCGGGGCTTTCTGGAGGTCGTTTATGTTCAACGAAGTGATCCTATAAGAGTTCCGTGTTTTTTCTTTTGAGATGCGGAACCCTAAACGAACTGAAATACGCGTTATGGGTCGGTAAGCTAATGTCAATATTGTTTTATAAACTATCAATATGTCAACTTGTAAGTTAGTAGCTCTTTTTTACGCCGCATTTGTAGTGTCCTACTGTGTCTATAGAGTTTATATATAGTCTAAGAATATAGTAAGTTCGTATACAAACGACATTTTCTGTAATAAACATAATCAGTTCGCAGAACAACTACTAAGTGATACTAACAGCGCTCGCCTGTATTCACTCACGGAAGTTTTCCCAATGCCACTTTACACTCCGGGACAAAAAAATTGGACCAGAAAATTCACTTCGTCAAGTACTACTTTATGTCTATCAGTCTTAAAAATTAATGATGTATCATCAGCAAATAATACAATTTCACAAAGATTTGTCGCGAAGTAAGGAAGATCATTAACATATATCAAGAATAGAAGGGGTCCTAATATCGAGCCCTGAAGTATTTATCTGTAGTAAGCAACCATCTGGAAATGATTTGTAATTTTGATATGGAGTGCAACAAAAAATGCATCTGAGGCTTCCAAATCGAAGATCGGGCTTCGCCTTCGCATCTTATCATTGGTGAAATGCAGCCTAAAAATGTGTTAATTAATATCTAATTATCAGCTTCAGTGATAAGGTCACCCATTATACATTAAACTGTATGTAAATCTATTATTTTTTAAATTATCGCGGTGTGAATTCATAATTATACAACGAATGGTTCGGGACTTTTGACGATCAAAGCATGGAATTTACTATTTCTATTTCTGTTAACGTTCATCATTTATACCGTACTGAGGCCTAAAATAGTAAAGTCATACATTTATTTCCAACTGTTCGGATTCAATTCTGTGGCTCCTGGATCATTTTGATACAGTATTAGAGCAACTCTGATTGAAGATATCAATAAAATTCCAATCAGAGCAGTTTGTAAAGTGTATATTGTTTACCTTTAGTCAAGTACCTAACCAAATTAAGTATCGTAGTTGGCAATATGCTAATTAATGTAAATGTTAATATTTACACCTCTACCTATACTTTTTGGGATGTACAAGCGTGACTATATTTACATATAGTTGTTACGAGGAGGTAAAACTACTTTTAACAATTTAATTGCGGTTTATTTGATTTTTTTTATTATTTACGCTACCGTTAAAGCTGTCCCCCTTGTACGGATGTGAAGGGAATTTAATTAGCTTAATTTTAATATTGATGGAGCGTTACAATCATCCATTAGGTTAAACTTATGTGCCGACTGCCAGGTTTAGGGATGCGACATCGACTCAATGCTGTTTTATTCTGCTGCCATCAATACTTAAAGCGGTCTTGAACGATTTAGTGATGCGTAAGGTGTCGATGTTTTATCATATTATAAAATATAAATTTAAAATTTTGTGACTTATTTTCTATTTAAGTTAGAAGGGTTTGTAATACTCGCCGGAGTATTTACCTTGTTTATTATTTTTGTTGAGCAACCGATAATTCAGCGCTGTTACATGTGCCATGATCACGGTGTACTACTAGTTGTTATTGGGCAGACTATATGCAGTGTCGTCAAGATGATGCGACGGTGTTTGTCGTCGCGTTTCGAGTGAGATCGGAGAGAGTGTTGCGTCGCTCGGCCGACGGCCCGGAGCCCGGCCGCGGCCAGGGCCTGGGCGCGCCATGGACGCCGGCGCTGCTGACCCGCTGCGAGTGGCCAGGCCGTGAGTATCTACGTCTCATCTGCACCGCGCTGCAGCGTGCCGTGCTCGGTCCGCCCGCGTACTTACGTCGTGGATTATTTCGGTCCCCGCGAGCCCATCCGAGGTTGCGAAACGGCCCGTCCGCGCTCGTTTCTCGCTCGCGCCGAGCGGACATTCTCTCGCTCGTGCGGTCGCGGCGTCACGGCCTCCGCGTTGCGCCAAGCAAATTGTTTGGCGTATGACCCAGATATAGCTTATGGAACTGACAGTAGTGTAGTCTTAGGTTCTATGACGTACAAGTGTCAGTGGTGTAACGCCTTGAAGTGGAAAGATGAGACACCTGCCATGTGTTGTAGCGCCGGTAAAGATTACCTTACAGTTTAATAACTAATCTGATTTTTATATAAAATACAGATTAAACTGCCTAAATACAGATTATTTACATTAAATATACAAAATGGCCGGACAATCGGATTATCGAAAATAGTCTATTAACTAAAACGGTTCAATTATGCAAATTTGCTGGTTTAACACTACCCAAGACCTCGTCTCAGCAGTCCATTACCCATGCCACTAGGCTACCGCGGTTATATATATAGATAATATATCGATAAGACTTTGAAAAATATTCCGAGTTGACGGTACTTGGAATATATTATGTGAGACAGACAATTTTATGGTTTAATGAAACTTTGAAAATCCTTAGATTAATTCTCTGTTGATTGCAAAGGTACCCTTCTAGATTTAAGATGAGCAAAATCGTTAATCACATCTTCAAAATCTATGGTATTGAGAATATCACATTCTATGGACATCAGCGACAAACTAGTTAATCTCTCTTGAAGCATTGTTATGGGTATGGTTTCTGTATGTGTATTCCATAAACGGGTGATTTCTACTTTAAGTGCGTGATATTTGCTAAGTTTCTCTATTTCTTTTGGTCCTATATTATAATCAGATGGAACAGTTACGTCTATTAAGTAGGTTTTATTTTCGATCTTGTCAATGTATACTATATCCGGTATTGAGTTATTGATTTTGCCATAATCTACAGAAATTCAGCTATCGAACAAATAAATATGTGTGATTCTAATAGATATTAAAAATAATGTTAAAACTTATAAGTCATTTCATTAAAGTACATTGTTGAGAAAATTTAATTCAACCTGTTACATCCAAAAAGTAGGTATGTTATTGTACAGTTAACAGAGAAATTTTATAAGTATTTCCATTATCTAGTTAATTATATCATAAAGATATCCAACAGCTTTTACATTGAGAACTGGAGGATAATGTATATTTAGTATTGTACATCTGAAAGGAATACTGTATGGTTTCTTAATTTTTTTTAAGCCATATTAATACTTCCTGGGTCTCAAAAGAGGTTTATAAAATAAAATGTTATTTTACATTCAATTTCCCAACGTTTCAGACCAATTTCTATCGAACTTCCGCCACTATCAAATTCAGTGCATAGGTAAAGCCATCAACCTAATTACTCCACCCAGACCGGAACCTAACATTCAGTCAATGAAACTTAAGAAAAAGCAAAATACAACAACACTCAATGATGTAGCAATAATTTTGTAGTAAAACCAGCAATTCAACTACAGTAGGTCAGTATCCTTATGCTCAAGAGGTCCCATTATTCCAATCCTGGCCATTATTAGACAGGTGAATAGCAAATTTAAAAAAGAAAAATAATCTAGTTCTAATATAGTTCGCTGAGTTTCTTGCTGGTATCTTCTCAGTAGAACTAACCTACCGAACCAGCGAAAGAATCATTTTCCAATGGTTTATTATTACATTATTTAATATTTTATATTATTTCTTGACATACCCAATACTTCAAATAAAGTAAAATACCATTAGATAATGTATGGCAAAGAATATAACTTAGGTTATTCTAAGGAGACTTACATACATAATAATATAATCACGCCTTCATCCCTAAAGGGTTAGGCAGAGGTGAATTAACACCCACATTTCGGCAATAAGGCACTTATACTTTATATAACCGGTCTCGCCCCACGGCATTCTCAAAGGTCTACCCGTTACCGTGCGTTTTAGTCGGTTCGAGTCCGATATTTCCTCTCCCACCGGTTCCAGAGGGTGGGGTGAGTATATGTGGGGACTTTTGCGCACGTGTGACAGCGCTCGTAGTCAATTTCAATGCCACTGATCGTGCCACACAGTTTGTAAGATACCTCCGTTCTCCACATCAGCTCCTGCGCGGGAATGCGTAAAAGGAAAGTAATCAATCTATTTCGTCTATCTAGGAAAGCAGCTGACCACTCACTGTATCAGAACGTAATCTATAAATAATGTACCTGTTATCGATTATTTAACTATTACGGGGTAATAGGTATGAAAATCTAATACATTCCTGATAAGCGCTGTGCCGGTGCTCTCGGGACTAATATTACTTTTTTGTACAATTTACTAGCTGTATGCTGTACTAGCCACGACTTCATATGCGTAACACTCTCGGACTCTCGGGGTGGGAGGTTGGATGGCAATCGCTCCCTATTGGCACTAAATGGTTTCCAAATAAAACAAAACTTATACCAATTCTCAAACTTGGCTGAATCTATGGATATATCACTCTTTTATCAGTTTCTATCTCGTTATCTTTAATAAAGGCCTCCTCTAAAGACATCCATCTATCTCTATCCTTCGCTATCCTCATCCACTCTGGACCGGCAACTCTTTTAATGTCGTCTTCCCAGCGTTTCTTTTGTTGCCTTTTGCTTCTTTTGCCGTCTTTGGTCTTTTGCTTCTTTTGGATACCACTCAGAAAATTCACATTCAAAATCAACTCTTCAACGAGTACCGTAGTTTTACTGTTGAATTTATAACGATAACCTTTATGGCAATTAAAATATCAGTACTGTTACAATATTACTACTATATATATATACAAAACTTACACATACATATAAATAATGTATATAAATAATGAATATATATAACGAAATGTAATGGTACATACTGACAGCTGGTACAATAAATACAGGTAATTTACCTAATCACCGAGTAAATGCATGTACTTACAGTAAGTATTACAATCATTTACCTGTAGAATATTCATACTTTTAACCCTAGGGCTTTTAGAAAATCTTTATTTGCTTTAGTTAACTTCTTGACTGCTTTCTTACGTCTATTAGTTTTAAAGGTTGTAGAAGAAATAAGTCGCTTTATTTTGACTGGGGGTTTTATGGTATTGCATCTATCATTCCCCTTCCTTCAGTAACACTTCAAATTTTATAAATTCCTTCGGCTCAGTCCTAAGCTCATTATCTGGCATTAAAAATATCGTGGTAGCTGGTGATGTCCGTATTGAAATTAGACATTCTCCATATCACTCGCAAGCAAAGGTGTAACTCAATCTTGTGGCGAGACTCTTGGGCATAAATTATAAAGAGCTCGCACAGCCCGCTTTTGTAACACAAATATTGTCTTGATATTCCAAGTTTCACACCACCACACTTTTTTTTTTTTTACGTGCGCAAAATCCCCACTGATACCTCCCTACCGGACCCGGTGGAGGAGGTTATGTCGGACTCGAACCGACTAAAACGCACGCCGCCTGTGGGTCGTTTTGGCATATTTAATTGGATCTCAAGATTGGATGTAAGACATGTTTTCTTATATTTCCAGACACTCTGCAAGCAATCACAACATTTTTCATAGTGGAGTAATGCTACCATGTAAACACTGTGGGATGGAATTCCGGTATGTATTAAAATTAAAAAATAGAACCCTATTTTACGCGGTTAGCCCTACAGCAGCCGACCTGAGTCTTCTGGAACTTCCAGGTTGACCATTTAAGATCATGCCCAGGTGGTAGGCTCTCAGTAGGCTGAATATTGTCTAAAGGAGATGTAGTTTCTGTGTTAAACGAAACATATGCAATTAAAAATCTTCCTTTAGTAACGATATATATCAACAGACCATTCGGTCTGCTGCCATTGCTAAGTCGGAGGTCGTATGATAACCACTATCCCTGAGTCACCCATACCTACCACTTGTAGGTACTCATATTGTATTCAAGTTCTTCCATAGCTGGATAGACCATAACCAATAATTGATTCGGCTAGGGCAGTGTACAATTGTAGTCGAATTTGGTAAGGTATTTTTCTTTTTATCAGAGTAAACTTGGCTAGTATACCCCTTAGTCTGTCACAGACCCGGTCTATGTGACTCTTCCAGGAAAGTCTAGTGTTATTATTATTTTATTAAATAAACCAAACACCTGGAAACAATATACTTAAATAAAATCATTCAGCAACAAACTGTCCCCGGCATAATAAATAAAAGTTCGTTCATGCAAAAAGATTTGTATCTATAGCAAAGGCATCAATGGCATTCGTTTTACTCGGTTCAATTTTTTTTCGACCGAGTACTCGGCCGAGTAACTCGGTTCAATCAAATTTCGATTTCGTGCGCGTAACAAACGCGTACAAACAGGGTCACGCCTGTCGAGCGGCCGGCTCGTGGTGATGCACCCCTAATCCCGCCAACACCAGACAGTTTGCAATAATTTTGTAATATTATAATAATTGGTCACTCTCTAAGTTTAATAGGAGTTGACGCATGCAATTTAATAGATAGGGTAATAAAAATCTTAGAAATCTTAACATTAGAATACTGAAAGGACTGCCTAATACTATTTTCAATACATGGCCCCGCCCTCCTGACGCACAGGGAACATGCATATGTATACGCACCCAATGCGCCATGATAGCGCAACACGGCTTCTCACTGATGACCTTCAGAATGCCGTTGACGCTCCCACGCACCCTGAGCATCATAGATGCCATCCTCTTTCGCAGGATGGTGCCCCTCTTCAGTTTCACACAATTTTATTGGTGACATTCACTTTGAATAGGTGCCTAATTTTAAATTAAACCTAAAAAATGAAAATGACCATTATAGATGCCAACAATGTTAGGAACAGCACACATTTATGTTGTTACCATGTAAATATAATGATTGAACACAATCAATGCGACTACCGAGTGATTATAATAATCGTAACATTCCTTTACAAATTGATTTGAAACATTTATACCGGCGTAAGGCCAACGGCCATAGGGTCAAACTTTTAGAACCATTGCCACTCACCAACTGCCCACAATATATTTACAACAACGCACACGACCCAAGACGAAGACCAAGCTTTCTTCACATTAACATTCTAAAATATGACTTATGCCGTTGGAATAAAATTCTATTTCGATGATGGTTACTTCAAACTATCCGAAACAGTGAAGGCAAACATTACATTATTTTACTTGTCAGGTGGTATATTGTGTAAGCTTTTTTTACAGTTTTTAATATTTGCACAATGCTACAAAAAAATTGTAGTGTATATTTTATATGAAGTCAAGTGGTTCTGCTGGTTTAACTATAGAATGAAGTTCGGATTGAATATTCGAAAAATCATTAAGATATATATTTGTAATTTATGTTTGAATAAATCTGAAATATCAGACTGTATTTGCACAAATATGACATAATTATATTATGAACAAAAATTACTTTAATATTTTAAACAGAAAATGATTAAATTTATTTATTCAACATATAAACAATACAAATGTCAATACGCTCACCCCCTATTACGTAGGATCGAATACAATTATTGGTGAAATGTGGGTGTTAAATTCACCTCTGCCTAACCCTCTAGGGATAAAGGCGTGATTATATGTATGTATAATAATTATTATTATTATATTCTTTATTGTACGCCAATTACAATATTCATATTACAGAAATTGAGAAGACAAGTGTGGTCTTTTGATTAATTAATAGATGTTCATAATTAAGTCTCGAACTACTCTCAATCTTGAAAATGCCAAAAACGATCACGATGTTATTGAGAAGACGATAAATTCTCACGATTTAAATTTTGACATTCAATTTGATTTTAACAGATCTTTGACTTAGGGAAACTGTGAGTTAACGAGTGTTTGTGTAGGAAAAACATATAAACAAAACACGTTGTTCTTTTTCCGTATCATAAATTATGCTGTTCACGTATTGTTGTGGTGGATATATGTGTTATCTTTTTTATTGTCTTTAGACGGAGACCAGAAAGGTAAGTGTAAAAATGCATGAGAATTTATTACAGGCCCTTTTTTTGTTACGTGCGCAAATTCCCCACGGTTACCTCCCCACCGGAGCCAGTGGAGGAGGTTATGTCGGACTCGAACTGACTAAAACGCACGCCGCCTGTGGGTCGTTTTGGTTGCCGAAGGTGAGGTTGACAGGCATATCCCTCGCACCCCGGCCGACCCAGGGCCATCTCTCACGATCTGGCCCTCTCCTCGGGTGTGTGGGGACTACAGAGACCCCAACTCGTCCCCGGAAAACGGGGAGGCGCGCCAGGCGCGCCGCCGCTGCGGCCTGCTTCTGCCAGGGGTGTCATACGAAGCCACGATAGCCGTGTCCACTTCTTCCCTGATCTCCTTATCGGTAAGAGTATTTTCTTCAGATAGTTCAATCAATAGATCCATTAGAGCTTTGCATTTTATTCCTGAAACAAATAATTCTGGTTGGTTTTATCAGATTTTACGACTCTACAAGCCTGAAAAACAGGATTACCTAGTTCAGGCACAATCTATATGGCACAGCTTAATAACTATAACGTAAGATTGATTTGACAATTATTGTAGAGTTTTTGTATAAAGTATGCAATAAGTATAAAAGATAGCAATCTGATATTATGAAACTATGTAACCTTTAGGATAACATAATTCTGTTCAACCATTCTTTAATAAACGAGCACCTAACAAACATTTATCTATTTATACAAACCTTCACATTTGTAATAGTAACAAGACTAGCTAGTCTTACTAAGCGGAGACAAGCGATTCGATACTAGGAGTTATCGAAGATGAATCGTCTGGGCTTCTCACGGAAAGTCGTAGAAATCATGTAATCCGATTGCTGTGCTACTTTCCTAGTCATATTTATGACTATAAAAACTATAAGTTCAAAAACTTTTATCGTAATCGGATAAAAGGTATACTTTTTTATTATTTTTATACCACTTAGGTGGCAGACAAGCACACGGCCCACCCGATGGGAAGTGGTTACCGTGGCCTATGGACGTAAGCAACACAAGGGGTGTTACAAATATGGAATCGAAATTTTTTCAAAGGTATAGTTGGCTTACCATTTCTCCTATACAACAGCCAGGCATTGTTCAGACATATGTAAATGACTTGAGAGAAGATGGCCATATACCAGCGCTTGGTTCGAAAAGTGGTTCTGTACAAAGCAATTAGCAGTAAAATTGACGCGACGGTAATCAATTTCCATGTGGAAAAAAGGTTAAATTCTAATAAATTTTTTCTCATTCTAGATTTACGTCTGTGTGAAATATGCTTTAATAAGCGTGAGTAAAGTGATATTTGGCACTAAGGAACAAGTGATATTTGGCTTTTCAACGGAAGATCCGGTAACATTAATGATTTCGAGTCATGCATCTGAAGCTGAGTGTGGGCTGTATACTCATATATCTGACTGATGTTAAACAGCCCTATCCTTTAATCGCCTTGTATGACACCGCATGGTAAGAGATGGGGTGGTCCAAAAATAATTAACTGTTAAAGAATAGGTAGGTATATAGCTCAGTGGCAGACTACCGTTCGAACCATGGCTAATAATAAAAATATCAAGATTATAATATAAAACAATAAAAATAATCGCGGTTTTATCGTACCTTTATATAACATTAATAAGAATTGATTACCTGCATAATAAATTAATATTTCACAGGATTTATAAATTTAAATGTTACATACATAAATACATAATAATCACGCCTTTATCCCCGAAGGGTTAGGCATAGGTGAATCAACACCCACATTTCACCAATCATTGTTTCCGGCCCCACTTAGTAGGTAGGGAGTGAGCTCATTGCCGTCTTCCGGGCGCTATTGTGGACTCAAACCTTGTGTCTATGCCTGAGTCTGAGCTGTATTTATCTGTCTGATGTTAAACAGCCCTATTCCTGTATGTTGTAAATTGAAATTACCAAAACAATATATTTATTACTTTATAGCACAACTATGTTTACATCATTTATAACATATATTGTACTGAATGATTTAAAAATAAATAAATAAAAAGCCTGTAATAAAAATATACTAAATATTATTGCAATCCATAGTGGATTGCAATAATATTTAGTTGTATACATATTGAACTTATTTAATGGCAGTGCATATGAATATGAAAAAATACTATTAAAGGTACAAAATTAATTTATTGTTTTTCAAAATAATCTCCCTTGGCGTCTATGCACTTTTTCATTCGATCAAACCAGTTTTGAAAACTTTTGTGCGGACTGTGGATATATTGAATATTGGCAATTCGGATACTCGACTTCTAAGAAATATCATTAGTCATCGGGTATAAACCTGTGTGGTGATGCAGAAAGAATACAAGTATTACCACCACAGCGGCACAGCAGTAAGAGGGGACTAACAGAAAAAATACGCAGACACTATCACTTGCGAGACAAGGAAAATTCGAAATGAAACCGAAAAAATATCCGGGGATAAAGGCGTGATTATATGTATGTACTTCCATTTTGATAAATATGTACCTAATTTATTTTTATTTTTATAATAATTCACAATTCCACTACATCATTTTCAGGTATTTTGATCTCATATGCCATTGGTGGATATTTCCAATATATGACGGTTACAATGATGATAAATTTCGCTTTGTCGTACAAAATTAATTATAATTACTGTGGCAGCCATTAGTAGGTACCTAACAATACCATAATTACAGATCGTTAACAAATTATCTATGGCTACATGATTGCTACATTTTCTTACGCTAACAAATGTGTAATAGGCGATAGTCCGTTAGTTTATATGAAATTAGTTAAAGTTATTAGTTTTTAATTTGATTTAGTACCCACCCATTGTTTGTATAATTGATTCTTTCGAAGTTCTAGTCCTACATGTAAAAAAATAAATCAACTAAATATCAAATCAATATTTTATATTTTTATTTTAGCACACCATGGCTTCGGGCAGCAGCTGGCCGAGGATCGAGCGCTGCATTATGTCTGAACTAGACTGTATTTAACAAATAATGACACAAATTATCGTATTTTTCCCAATGTTACTATGTACTTATTAAATATCAGTATAAAATTGGCACGGTAGTATCATTTGATTGTCTGTAATGATATTTCTAACACATATTGAGAACACACTTGTAAATTTACCACAGTATTCTTTGTTAGACCACCTGATCGGTTTCGTATTACAGCATCCTCAAAAGCGAACTTAGTTAATTAACTGTTATTACTCGACTGCGGTGAAGCAAAAGGAGGGTTATGATTTTGACAGGTTATGTATGTAAGTATGTAGGTTCATCTGTTCCCTCATAGCTCCTCAACCACAAATACACAAAATTGAATCGCGATCTTATTAAAAATATGATTAAAATATTGTACCAATTGCTAATTTAAAAATTGTAATTCATTATACTGGCCGAGTCTATAGTCAAAAAACATTAACACCCATGTCAACCCTATCCATTCACCTCCAATCTCCAACCTCCAACCTCTACTTACAATCGAAACGGCTTCTTACCTGAAAAACTTCTCAACTAACTGCTTGCCAAGAAAACCACCCCCTCCAGTGATAAATATTGTGGCACCGGAGAAGACCTGCTGTATCGGGGAATTACCCTCATCTAAAACCCCATTCATGAACTTCTGGCAACGCGCGCAGATTTTTATTCAATTGATCAATTAAACCCTTTAGCGTCCCAGAAGACTCCTTAAAGTGATTGGCTCAATGTTAAAAATAGCTGATATATGATTGTGAATTAATAACTTTTTGTTGTCAAAGCGTTCGCATAATAAGTTCCACGCCACAGAGTAATTAGTGGCCGAAAATTCAATTGCCTGTATCACTACGGCGGCGGTCCCTTCCAGAGACGTTCGCAGGTAATGAAATTTGTTGATAACGTCAATACCATCATTAGTATGAATGAGACTCGTATAGGTGTCGCGAAACTCCAGCCAGCCATTATATGACCCATTGAACTTTGGTAGCTGGATTGTTGGCAGCTTAACCGGCCTACAGGTACTAGTACGAGTACTTTTGGTACTATGAACAGATTCATCATCTTTATTATAGTCCCCTATCAAGTTCTGAGCCCTAGACACAGATTTAAAGTAAAAATGCTGCCAGTATGATGGGCGCTTTTGCACCGGGTATAGTGAGGGGCCAGTCAATAGACCATTTTTTCTTGGTTTTATAGATTAATCAAAAAAACTACATTAAAAAAACTGACTTAAAAACTATAAAAGATTAAAGATAAGAGAAAAATTACTGAATTTACAGATTTATTGACCTGTTAGAAGCCGGTGCCTACTAATAACATCCTCACTTTTCTAATTCCTCCCCTAATTGTATAAAGATATGTTGCCCTACACAAAAATATATAAACAAAGCAACCTTAAGCGCCGAAATCTCGAAGCGAAAAAAGGTGGCCAATCAATAATATTTTCCCCTCTTTTCAATTAGTATAGCGAATGCACCTTTAATGCTTTACCTCGGGGAAAATCCCTGGTTTAGAGCAGTGATCATAAATGTTATCAAATCCTGCAGATTTTCATATTATTTGAAGACTAAAAAATTATGGGCTCTACAGGGTGATACAACATTTCAAAATATGAGGAGTCTCGCTGACTCCTGAGGCCCCTCTGGGTTCCTGACTTTAGGCTATAAACTAAATAAACTTGTCTAATTTAGGGAGAATTTTTATTTTTCAATTTTTTTAAAGACGTATCCTTGGATTGTCGCATGTTTTTTTAATACCAAATTGTTAACTGCAGTTATTACTACTACCACAAAAAAAATTAGACACTACGAGCTTAGGACAGCTGCGATATTCAAAAATTATAATTATACAAGGTGTCGGGACTTCTCGCAGTCATGTCGTGACCACGGGTGCTGCAAGCATCCGAAACGTCGGCAGAAATAGTAAGTTCCATGATTTAATTCGCGATAAGTCCCGATACCTTGTACAATTATGAATTCACACCGCGACCGTTTAAAAAAGTACCTTCAGCAGAAGCCTATGTACTGGATATATTGAAGAACATTCCTTTTCATCAAAAGCGGTCACCATCACCTAGAACAATACCATATTTATATTATTTCAAAATCATCATTCATTATCACTCTGCAATTGTTTACGTTAATAAATAGTTTTGTTTTTGTTCTTTATTTTGTTTTTGATATTAAAGAACGTTTAAGTTGTTAATTAACCGTGTGGAAAGCACAATGCATCCAATTGTTGACAGTTAAAAATAAAATTATCATGTTATTTTAATCATGAGAATGAGGGTAGCATAAATTCCAATACGAGAAACAAAAATAACTAAAATATCCTTGAATGAATAGGTAGTAGTTTTTTATGTATGACACGAGAATTTTATATATTAGAGATATATATTTATATATATATATATAATAGAAGAGTAATATTATGTTTTAGTTAGAAATCACCTTGTTATAGCAACTGTCAAACTGTTTTATAGATTCATAGCCATTTTTAATGTTCAATTGTTAAATATTGTTGAGAGACTTGTGTACTTTGTTCTCATCTATGTTGTTATAATATGTAATAAGTATTGAGTGTACATGTATAAATAGTTTTATTTGTAAAGACTTTATCATTCTAATAATTACAACTTAAAACATTACAGGAGGTGTGCCATCAAAAATCCGATGCCCAGAACCTGTGGGGCAAGTACCAGCAATGTAATGACCGCGTCAACTCGCGCACGAAGACAGCAGAGACCTGCGAAGAAGAACTTATCGACTACCTGCATGTCCTCGACAAATGCGTCTCCAAGGACCTTTTCAAACGATTAAAGTAATTTAAGAACAAAATTCTGCCCTGAAATGCCATCCCTCTTGCAAAAACAATCTTTGTTAAATAATGTTCTTTCTGTATTTGTTGGTACCAAGGGTAGAGAGTAGCTTTTAGCAAAATTTATTTATGTAGGTTTCAAACCGTGTGTGATCGACAGATTTGTCTTCTACACTGACGGCACAGACTCTGTGCTTACAGGGTCGACAGCGCGAGTGTGGCTCCTCTGGTGTTACACACGTCCAAAAGCCACGGTAACCACTTTCCATTAGGTGGGTCGTATGCGTGTCTGCCATTTAAGTGGTATAAAATGAAACGAGTTTCATTGCACTTTATCATTCAGTCTGCAAAAAGCCTTTTAATTTTGAACTTTAAGGGTATTCTTTTAAAGTCTAAAATTTAAATAGATTTTTAAGAATGCCGTGGTATGACAATGGTTTTGCTTCAGCAGAATTGATCCCTGCTAACGATTGGAGATCGGAAAGTCGGATGGTAGTTTCTCGAAGTATAACCTTATAACAGTGTAGTTATATTAATTTATATTTTCACCCCACATATACATGTTCTCTCTTTATACTATTGAGAAATGTGATCTAATTCACCTTTTTATTATATATTTACAGGTTATAGCACTCCTACAGATGGTTTCTCTAACTAATAAAAGAAAGAGAAAGGCTAATGATGAATTATCAATGATTATGGAGCCGCTCACTTATGATGAAGCTATTTTAAAATATGGGATAGAACTCAAACAGATCACAGCTAAAGACAAGGTGAGTCAACTATGTTATTGCAATTTATAAATGCTCTTTTTTTTTTCGTGCTCATAATCCCCACGGATACCCCCCCACCGGAGCCGGTGGAAGAGGTTATGTCGGACTCGAACCGACCAAAACGCACGCCGCCTGTGGGTCGTTTTTGATTGCCGAAGGTGAGGTTAACAGGCATATCCCTCGCACCCCGGCCTTATATTTTCCGTAAAGCGACTGCCATCTAACCTTCAAAACCAATTGGCGATATCAAAGTTCTGTAATAACTACAGAACTTGGATATCGCCAAAAGGCGTGACTATATAGTTAGGCAGAGGTGATTTATCACCGACATTTTACCATCATTGTATTCAGAATTAGGGACACCCCATCTCTTCCCATATGCTGTCATACAAGGCGTAAAGGCTAAGGGATAGGGCTGTTTAATATCAGACAGTTCAATATTATCAGATATATACCTGACACACCCTCAGATGCATGGCTCGAGTCAACAATAGTTCCCGAAATACGATAATAAGCTCACTCCCTATTACGTGGGACCGAATACAATTATTGCTGAAATGTGGGTGTTAATTCGTATATTTATTTAAATTGAACGTCACGAACGTGAGAAAAAATGCCTACAACATGTACCTACGTCAATTTCAAATTCTAAAGCCGCGTTCACACTAGACGAGATTTCATCTAGCGACTTATGTCCTCGGAGACATCATACATACATATAATCACGCCTTTATCCCCGGAGGGTTAGGCAGAGGAATGTTCAGCCGATTCCCAAGAAGGGGGATCGCTCGGAGCCAGCCAACTATCGACCCATAGCCGTCACCTCAGTGCTGTGCAAAGTGTTTGAGCACATAATTAACAAACAGCTCATGCGGCACCTAGAGGATCACTCCTTAATTAATGACCGGCAATATGGCTTCAGACCGAAACGGCTACACAGGAGGCGCGGGTTTGATCTCCGCTCAGTGTAAATATTTATATGCATGAATATGAGTACTTGCATTGGTCTGGTTGTGCCTCGGAGACCATATTAAACCGTCGGTTCCTGTTGCCATACGAACGTCTACGGCAGTCGTTATGGGTAGTTGGGAGCCCTAAAAAGTTCAACAGCTGGTCTAACTGCAATGCTTCGATATTGCGTTTGGTTTGTGGATATCAGATGGCAGTCGCTGCCGTCTGCTGTCGCTGAAACTCTGCTGGACTGATTTTAATAATGCTTGTTATCAACTACGATCTTGTTACCAATGATATCACTGCGAGAGAAGGAAATCTCAGAATAAAATCCTGTACCAACCCGTCTGGCCAGCGTGGATGCAGTAGGCCAAAGCGTCCCAACATAAGTAGAGGTATATCTCCAGCAGTGGACTGCGATATGCTAATTCATTCAGGCTAATTCGTGAATAAATTTTTTGCCCACTTTACGCATGTTTTTCTTCAATGATAATGGTCGAAATGCGACATGGCGAACTGATATTCAACATCAAAAATATGATGAAAATCCCCGAGGAGGGCCAGATCAAGAGAGATGGCCCTGGGTCGGGCGGGGTGTGAGGGATATCTGTCAACCTCACTTTCGTTTGCGTTTTAGTCCAACACCAGGGGATTCACACTCATATTTAAGAATGGAGACTATTTATACTGTTGCTTTTTTATAGCACTTGGTTGACAGACAAGCACACGGCCTACCTGATGGAAAGTGGTTACCGTACCCTATGGACATGTGCAATACCAAGGGACTCGCACTCGCGCTGCTCTCTATGGACGTTGACATGTATGTCACCAATGTCACTGTAACAAACCACAGACTGCATCAAAGACGATACAAGATAACAGATTATGTATATTACATTTCAAACTTAAATAACAGGTTTTGTGGACTTATATCTAGTACATAACCCAATTACAGATATGCACAGCGTTCGTAAGCCTAAGTACATAGCACTATATAAGAAAAATTAACATACTACATAGTAATGAATTTAAAATTAAGCTACTGATGTCATGAAACAGCAACTTAAGATCGGCACCTTTAACACGACAGACGTCAGACGCTGCCATAGAATGGGGCGGCAAGCATCGAACGTGAAGCCCAGACCTGTGCTGGTGAAGCTTCAGAGCCATACAATGAAGGAAAGTATATGGTCTGCCAAGTCAAAATTGAGGGAGGTATACTAACTCTTATTGTGCCGAGTTTTGGAATGAAATACTTTCCTGTAGGTATCTTTATACACAGTAATGGAGCGTTATAGATTAACAAAAACGATAACTAGACTATAAAAAGACTTGAAATAGTTTTCAGGGAATACTTTGTGAATTAACTATTCCTTTTACATAACTAATACTGTGATTGATTATTTCCACACGAAACAATAAATACTGTATATTATTGTTTGTTGTGATGGCTAGTTGTATCGTGGCTGAGTTACTTTTTAAATCACTAGCGTCGACCAATCGTGAAATCGCACAAAGCATCTATTATTAATTTAAATACTTAATATTAGGTATCATCATATCTATATTGGGTCAAAACTTACATGTGAGTTTGATATAAATTTTCTAAAAACAACATTTGTCCTGACAAACAAATACAAACGCAATCGCAAAATCGATGAGGACTGAAGTACTCCTAATTGTTTTTATTCTATTATAGAAACTTAAGTACCGTTCGTTAGGTTTCATCCTCATCATCTCGAGTTTAATAGCAATACATGCTTCAGATCGCGGATCACCAAATTGTTGAATTAGTACGCTTTTTAATTCCTCCCACGTTTCGAAGGATCAAAAAGCAACGTCGCTATGAACGCTTGGCTGCCACAAGCCAGTTATCCCTGTTATATTGACAAGAGAGCAGGTCAAAGTAGTCAAAACTGTTGGGCTTGCATAAATGATTTAAGACAGTAGATGGAACTCGTGCACTGTGTAAGGATGCAGAAGTAGATAGTGGTTTGTCTCTGTTGAAGGTAAAAAGGAGTGGGCAAGGTGTGAGTGCTTAATGGAACATTAAGAGATATCATCTCATCTAGCTAACATATTTTTTCATACCCCCACCTCGGCAAGAGTACCTAAATATTTTTGTTCTTCAGTTCTTCGATATGAGAGTACGAAAATCGTTTTTATTCTCTAAAGGATAAATAAAATTTGGAATTTGGAACATCGCGTGCACTAAGTTTCTGCCTTCTGCACTCCTCTCCTCTGTATAATGTACGCCTCAGGCGATGCCATATGCCATCCGATGTTATGCTGACGTTGCGTTAACTAGTCTCAATTTCTCTTATAAAAACACTAGCCGACCCTCCCCGGCATCACCCGTCGCATATTTTGAAACCTTATCATAAACCATATCGCACACTGTAGAATCATTTACATGATGGTGGTTGACTGCAGAGGAAATATCATAACCTACGGAATATTATCTTTATATTATTTTGTAGACATTTCAAAGTCTGTGGAAAGCATGCCAGATTATCTTTATTTCAAATTCTAACTTACAATATTTCCAAGATGAAACCAAATTCTCCTAATAAAAATAAAAATCTGTTCAAAGAGATAAACAGCATACTAGTCTGAATATCATTTGTGCTATCTTTTATGGTATTAATACTTATTTGAAGTTGCTCCAACTTTTTATTTTGCTGCGTTTTAAAGTCCGAAAACATTTGTCGCATTTCGCTCATTAGATCGGACTTTTTAATACTTGGACTATCAAATCCTTCTAGCTTCCGCTTTTTGTTTGTAATGTCCGTGTCAGCCGATGTAGTGAGCTCATTCTCTGCACCTGTATTAAGTGCTGATTCGTCGCGAACTTTGGCACTAGTTAAAGCGCGCGGGGCTGGAGGCTCTTTGTGTGCCTAAACTGAATAAATGAAATTGATTCTTTGATTGATTCTTTGTCCAAATGGGTCGGGACGGAAGTATTTCGGGCAGTAAATAACCTTTTTCAAGTAAAACAAAACAAAGTTTCCCCTATCAGAAACAAATCCGTGGTTGAAATATATTTATACTGCATGATGTACATAGGTTACACTAAAAGTTTCCGGAACTGGCCACTTACATAAACAATATTTAAAAATTTATTACAACATTAGAAAATAGAACTCTTTGGCTGTAGAATACTGTTTGTTTCATCTGACTGTCTTTTGTTTTTACCTTGTATATTGCTTAAAAGGTGATATTAATTTATTTAATTTCTACACGAAGCCCGAAGGCGCGACCGGCGCGCATACCAATTTTTTTGTTTGTCCTGGTCCTGATTTCTCCAAAATACAGTGCATAAAGGCGAATCCGATGCGAAACTAAAGAAGAAAAGCGATATCTTTAGCAATATTCAATTGCGTATAGGTATTACGCACTTTTAGTGAGCAAAATAAATTGTATATCTTTATACAAATTGCAGTTCTGCAATGACTTGAAGGACAACATTTACTTCTAGAAATCAATTTACTATATGGGGGTTGACAAGCTTCTCTTGTCCAAATAATGTAATGCAAGATAACAATTTAAAACTATAACCCTAGACTCTACAACATCAGCATAAAATTCATATTTTACTTATTAAATATTGTATGAACGCATGAATATATCCCAAGATCTAAGGTTCAAAATATTTTTTTTTTAAAAGTAGGTTATTTATGAGATAAACTGTGCTTTATCTCTGTCAGATCATTTACTTAGTCAATGTTAAATATTGTACAAGTATTATACTTTGGTTGCAATTTAAACAACAGCAATCAGCAACGAGCAACGACGAAACAGGAACATGGCAATCTACGGAAAAAGCGCAATTTCGGCCCAGAAAACGATCGCAAATAGTCACCTGCCAGATAACCTAAAAAAGTTACCGTGTAAACGATTCCGTAGAGAATTGTGCAAGATTCTACAAGAAAAAGTTTATTATAACATTAAGGAATACCTTCAAGACCAATTAATTAATCAACTTTATAAAATGTAAGTAATAAATTGACATTGCAACCCTTGACATACTTAATATATATCAGCGAAATAGCGAAATAGCACATTTCAGTTGACTTCCCACAAGCGGGTCCAAACCAGCTGAAATATCAAGAGGCTAGAAAAATGGCACCGATAATTCCAGGGACACCTCAAAAAAACCCCGGTACATCGGCTGAATCAATCAGCGACAGCCAGGTGGTGGCTGCAATTAGCGTTTAGGGCAGAATTGCTCAATGTGACCTTTTTAGAACCGCAGAATTCCACACGGGTGAAGTTGTGCTCAACGGCAAGTAAAACCCATATTGATATTATGAATGCAAAGGTAACTCTATCTATCTATTTATCTCTCTGTTATGCATTCACGCTTAAACCACTGAAAGAGGGTACTTCGCTTACCACTACTAGCAAGAATAAGCATAAAACTTAAACTCGTGTTATGCAATTGCAATAAAGACATGTGAACAGCAGCACTTTCAATTCTAGTTACTAAGAAAATCATACTAGTTCATTCAAAATTTTGAAATCTAGGATCTAACTTGTTTTATTCTTTTTTAGCTTAGACAATGTCAATTCAGGTGCTGGAATTAGACGAAGTGTAGCCATATTGTCATAATTCATTAGTCATGAGCCAAAATTCAGATCCAAAATGAATCACAAATTTGCAGAAATATTTGTGTATTTTATAAGAATGTATTGTATTTAGAATTTGTGCACCTGATTGAATTTGTTTTAAATATTTGAAATTGGCTTCAATATGTAAAATAATTGACGTCTACTGCCAACTACTGCCTTGGAAACATTAACAATAATGGTAATGGTATTTAGTATAGATTTCATTTGATTTAAACCCGTTTCAGGCACCATGACTCTCTCTTTGGTTAACAAAAACTCTCCTCTGAGCTCTGGCTATGCTGCTCGTCGCCGGGAACACAACACGACACGACACATATTATGTCCACGGTATTCTGTAGAGTGGAGGTATTTCCCAGTCGGACAGCTCAATTAGACGGAAATATCGTCTTGCGTTCAATGTCATTAATATATATGAAACATAATACTTATAGCAAGTATGTTACGGCATTTGTTATTCAAGAATTTGACAATTTCGTCAACTCCTACAATATAACCGTGTTACTCACACAGCTATTTTCACTTCTACAAGATATTTGGCAAATTGTATCTATTTGAAATATTTTAGTGTGATGTTCGCGAATAACTTTACATTTGACGCACAAGGTATTCTATTCTCACGTAAATCATTTCGCAATATTGTATCAGAATAAACGGGATATTTACCATGTTTCATTATTTTGAGTTTCCGATATTTCGGCGCTGTTGCAAGCACCATGATCACGGAGGAACTAGAAAATCTTTACAATTGAGTAACATTTTAACAAACAAAATGACCGTATTTATGCTCAAAGCTCTAAGGAAGCTTCCCAATTAGTCGACAGAGTGCAACGTGGGCATTATCCGACTTCAGTGATGGTTTGGTAGGGTGTTAGCTATGAAGGAGTGACTCAAACACGTCAAACACGTACATTGTTTGACAAACACTTCAAACATAGCTGCACACTATTAAATAATTTGACAAACACGTAAAATTTGTGATACACGTTTGTATTGATAATAACCGTCTCCGGCTTTTTTTAATGGCGCTTTAGCGGTAATCACCAACTTTCCACACGTGTACCATAATGTACTATTAATTACAGGAAAATATCCAATTAGGTATAGTAGGAAAACAAACGAATATCAGAGTTTGCATTCAAGAAATGAACCTCTAATTATTTCTGCAATATAACGTGCTCTTTTATTTCTATCTATTGTGGACTGTGAGGGCGGAGGCCCCGTAGACCTTTGTGAACCAATGTGGCTATGTCCATAATAGGCGAATGAAATGTCTCATATTTCCGACGACGAAACCTTGCAGCCTTCGGGCGGAGACCTCATTGCTACCTACATTATACCTAACCCACCGCCAACAAGTACTTACATGTACAATACATACAAGGCATAATCGCGAAATTACATCAAACACGGAAGTTGTACCACGCAGGTATAAATGTCAAACAAAGCATTTACTGAACCACTCTGTTATATCCTTAGTCCACTTATCTTTTTGACTCCTTATCATATGACCTGCCCACCGCCATTTTAGTTTTTTAACACAGTATGTCACATCCTGAATTTTAGTTAGACAGCGTATTTTATTTAAGTTCACTCTATCTCTCAACCTTATATTGAGCATACTGCGTTCCATTCTGTGTTACCAATTTGCATGCTGTGTGATAGAGAGAACGCTATACGAAATCGAAGCAAGCCGAATTTAACTGAACTCTCACTTTTCTGCCCGAGGATTTGCCAAATCAAAAGCTGAGTGAGTACTTACTGTAATTCTCTTAGTACTAAAGCACTTGTAGTAAATGGAATTTTGAAATTGCAAGCTGTATTCTAGTATGAGGTCATTGGTAAGTTCTCTTCTCTTCTTCACATATTTAAGGTTGATTAGGTTCATATCATACTAGCATCGCACAACTGTTTCACCCGCGTTAAGTATTGATCCTGTGGGAACATTGGGATAAAAATAGCCTATGTTACTCAGGGATAATGCAGGGCGCGTCCTTGCCGCGGCCGTCAATTGCGACGGAGTTATATAGAGTGTGGTCTCACGCACATTCCAAGCAGCCGGCGTCGCAACAATACAAACAATTTATTGTATTGTTATAGATCTGGGGTCCGTCTTAGGAAATATATTGGAACCGGCACTGCCACTCGATTCTATACACTTGTGTGAAGGTGGCTTAAGTATTTCTCATGGTACTTAGTTCGTCAAGGTCGATCTGATGCTGACTGTACCTACTAAGTGTATGATAAAACTTGTGGAGAGTTTTTTTTTATATAGAACACGTCAATTAGACTTCACCTTGCCTGATGGTAAGCTGAAGGCAAAGTCTGAGAAAAGAGGGTCACCATTACTTTAATGTAACATAACCCTTAAGTATTCTTTTAATATAATACTATTGTACTACCGAACTGCTTGTGTTTGCCTCAATTGTATTTTTGTAATATAAATAAATATAATTTAATGTTTCTGTGTAGATAAACTATGTGACATATCCGGGATAGCACTAGTCGAATGTGAGTAGTCTGGTGTGTACAGACCTTATTGAATGGAGAGATTTAATAAAGTTTTACATTTTTATTTGGTTTTTTTTACATATCCGCCCATTTTTATGGTATGGTTATACATGGCGTATGTATTTAGTATGGGAGTCCAGGCTCTTGCTGTCAACCGGAATCTATTTCTAGACTGTTATAATGATTTTCCAACTTAATTTGTGTCTGTATTTTCTTATTGTACGTCTAACCAGACATGCTACAGTGATACCAACTTAACCTATTAACACAAAAGAGATTGCATTTGACAAAGTAAAAAATCCAAGAAGTAATTTACCTTGTAAATAAAATCCTACCCGTACCTTACTGCTACTGTAGATTGGTGGCTTATGGTGATGAATTACATACATACATATAATCACGCCTTTATCGCTAGAGGTTTAGGCAGAGGTGAATTAACACCTACATTTCACCAATAATTGTATTCAATATAAATAGATAATAATTTACACTTCCCTGACAAACGTTATGTTTGATTAACAAGATCTAAATGTGTCACAATAATGGTAAGTACACTAATGAACGAACTAAGTGCGTCTAAACTATGTTAAGGATAAGCGCAAATTGATATTTATGATTAATGATTACAGAAGTTCTAGTGCAATGTATTTATTCTATGCATTATACTATCCATGTAATCTGAAAGAAAAATAAATGTCAGATGCATGGGTATATGATGCTTGTGAGTTATAGTTAATTGTATTATGATAACATGGTGACATAATACTTGAGAACATTTCAGTATTGTGCAAATGCAACGTAACATTTCAATGATATGTCTATATTATTAGATATTAGGTGATATCATTATAAGGCAATAGATAATAAAAAATGTACATTTAGTAGCTAAAAGTTCTCCTACTCACCGCCGGGAACTCAACATTTATAATATTAGTAACATTTAAACACTTACCCAGATAACACACCGAGAATGAGGTGAACCGACTAAAAAAAACGCACGCCGGCTGTGGGTCGTTTTGGTTGCCGAAGGTGAGGTTGACAGGCATATCCCTCGCACCCCGGCCGACTCAGGGCCATCTCTCACGATCTGGCCCTCTTCTCGGGTGTGGGGACTACAGAGCCCCCAACTCGACCCCGGAAACGGGGAGGCGCGCCAGGCGCGCCACTGCCGCGGCCTGCTTCTGCCAGGGTGACAGGCGGCTCCACCTGTCACCCCCAGGCAAGACGGGAATAATAATATACATTATCTTCTGATAATCTGATGGAATCTGATTTAGTGTCGTCCCCTCTTGTACTATTAATCTTGGCTTTTGTGGGAGCTGCCATCAACCTTTTTTGCTATAGCTTAGTGGTGAAGGAGTTAGCCTTACGATCGAAAGGACTCGGCTTCGAATCCTGACCATTACACTACAGACGTGAACCCAATCCTAACACAAGCGATTTAGCTTAGCTGGAGGGGTTAGAGGGAATATTAGTAATTTCGATTCTAATATTCTTTATAAAAGAAATTAAGTATAGGAAGAATATACAACATGATATTGTAGCTTTTCACCATGTTTAAATTTAAAGCCTACGGAACATCCGTAGAAATGATATCACGGATATTCCGCGGCGGAACATTATAAGGTCAATTGGACATATACAATTATGTATAGTTTGTTGCAATTTAGTAAAGTTCCTTATAAGGGATCTAATATTGAAATGCAAACATGATAGGCTTATACTAGTTTTTGGTGGTAACTGTTTAAAGAAGTAGTAGAAGTTTGCTTTAAGGGCTTCAAATTGCTCTATCTTAATGGAGATTAATAGTAGGAGTGTAAATGATTATGGTCAAGGCATTCGCTTAAGTGATGAGAACTCTGAACTTAGCTATTTTAGTTTTTAGTGCTACCGAGAATTTACCCACGAAACGAAGAGGATGTCTTCTCACAAATCTATTCTAGCCATAGGATATCATTACAACTTAGGGTTTAAAACGATAAATCAAACAAACGTGACTTGTCTGTCTGTCAAAATTTACGACACTAGATTTGTATGGGAAAATAAATACCATTTTTATTCATATTATATTATTATAGTCCATCAACCTTGGAAATATTGTATAAAAATGAGAGTATTTTTGCCTAAAGGATAATAGTTTGTGTCTTCACAACTATCCTCTTGTGGAATTATAGTTTATTTCTGCTCTTAATCTGAAAATATTATGATTTCTTTTGCTATTGGCATTGTTCCAGCAAATTAAGATCACTATTATAATATTAGTAGGTTAGGATATTCAGGGACGTCCCTATTTCAAACTGTATTATCATTATTTCATATTTATAGGTAAAATAAAAAAACTCTACCACTTACCCAAACTAACATGATCTCTAATCTCCTCAATGATCTGTTCAGACGTGAGGCCTGTCTCGGGCAGTTGCCTCCTGGACATTCAGACGAGCAATTATCTGTTCAAGGACTTAAGGTAAGAGCTTGGTTTACTTATTGAACGAATTCAAATTGATTAAGATTTAGAAAAAAAATCGATTCAGGCGGGATGGGATCCCGTGATCTTTCTTTTACAGGGGAAATGCTCTAACTACTAAGCCACAGCATCTTCGCACTCCGCCATACTTGTACAAATAACCATGAGGTGGCATTATCTCTGTATCTCTGTGTTGGACACATTAATCGGCTGTAGGAATGGTAGCTGTTGGAGCAAACAAGTCCTTAGCAGATCGGTAAGTGGAAAGTGATACATCAGGCAGCGTAGCTCGGCATGTAATGTCATATAAAGTCATAGATATTATGTGTGGTCCAGTAGTGCTGTGCAACACTGTCGTGCAGCTCTCCTGCCTGCTGCAGAGTTCGGAATCTTACCCTTAAGATCGACTGTACACTTTACACCAAAAAAAATTGTGACCCTGTGCTGGTGTTGTTTATTATCGGTCTCCGGTTGATTCATCAAGAATTGACGCCATTGCCGAGTTTAATTAGCTATAATAAACAAACTGCACTGTTCTCGTTACTTGGTGGAAGTTGTACCATTTTGGAACTGAAGGGCAACTAATAGCTCAGTATTTTATATTCAAATTGAAGTAAGTTATATAAGTTGATTGTTTGCTATTGTGAAGGTTCTCTCTATGGCATTCGTTATCATTATAATAGTTCTTACTAAGCTATCTACTACGTCAAGTGCTTTAATAATATTAGTATTGATAATATTTCTTCGAGGTATTATTTCGTTTTCATTTATTAATAAGAGCATCACTTTTATTAAATCTGTGGTCATGGTAAACGTAGCTTAATTAGCTTGTGTTATGGGATCTAGAATGCGGATAAACATACTTAGATAGGTACTTTTTTTTTTTGTAAATACATACATATGAAACATAGAAACATCCAGACCAATGCAAATTTACATATTCATGCATACAAATATTTGCACTGAACGGGAATCGAACCCGCACCGCCTGCATAGCAGTCGAATGCTCTACCGCTACGCCACGGAGGTCGTTATAACGTACATGGTTCGGTAGTTTGGTCCGTACCAAATCCGGTCGTCTGTTAACGCCATAAGTAATGACCAAACTTAACAATATTCACAGCCACACCACACCACTCAATCATCATCCACCCTTTGCTTCTTACTTGTATTTGACGGAGTCTGCGGAGGTGAACATCCAGTATCCCTACGCTTCCCGGAGTGCCTCGCACAAGTGTTCCCAGACTGACGATGAGAGTGGGAATGAGACGATTCCCTGTTCGATGAAAACTGTTTAAGCATCTCCACATCGTTGAATATCACTTGGGCACCTCCACCACAAGTCGGGACGAAAGGAACCAGGATAACATACACTTCCTTAAACTTCTGTAATCAAAATCTAGAAATAAATTTTTAGCATAACATTTCGTGAAATGATACATAATTATCTGAGAAAATACAGTTGTATTTAGTCTGTTTAGAATTCAGATTATTGGAAAACATTTCGGTCCTTACGAAGTGAATGACTATGTTGGGAAGTGGGTACTTGAATTTATATTGAAATGGAGGGCTCAGGTCGCAATGTGTGGGGATGAATTCCCTGCCTATGGCGAGAGGTGCGATGATAGAATGTAGCTACGGGCATCATGTCAAACAATTCATCTGAGCAAAAACCATTGTATAGGCGGTAGAACACACACAGTGAGGCAAAATCCCTCCTAAGGCTAAGAGGTTCCACTCTACCTGCGAGTATGGGATTGTCAACCAGCCTCAATGCCCGTCTTTGCAACGAGTCGAAGGGGTCAAGCTGGTATGCAGGTGCTCCAGCAAAAAGGTGACAGCTTGCAAATAAATATGCACTGAGCAGAAATCGAACCTATGACTTTTAGTACTTCTGCTTTTTCACGATACTAAAATTTTTCATAATTTTTAAATGACCATAAGCAATTTGTACTGGCACTTTCTAGAATGACAGAATTTCAGATTTGAATTTAACTATGCAATAAATCAATAGCACGTTGAATAGTAGTCTAGTAGTAAGTGAAGAAGGTAGGTAGGTGAATAGTAGTAGAATAGTTCTAGTCAGCCAGCAGGTAAGTATGAGAGTAACTCACTTCTGGAGAACAGTACAAGCTGTTTCTCGTTTAAGATCTAATCTAATCGAAAGGGGTATTTTTCCAGAGAGATTAAAGCTGTCTGTGATCAAGCCTTTGTACAAAAAAGGTAACAGAGAAAGTCTCAGTAATTACAGACCGATAGCTCTACTGTCAATATTCTCTAAAATTTTTGAAAAGGTATGCCGCACTGTGTTATTTACTCTGTGAAGTCTGTGACACTTAATTACAAACAGGCAGACCCTTAGTAATCAGCTTGTGAATAACAAAAAACTGTGTTTTTACTATTTGTGGTAATTTAACTTTAATCCTAATTTCAGGGAAAGCCCGCTTACCCCTACCCGTTTTGCCCAAAAGCATGTTTATACTTTCGAGTGTCATAACTTTAAAATTAAAAGCATATCTTGGACCTAAACGGTCTTATTACAAAACACGGACTAACTCTAAAACCAGGTTTAAATCGTCTTTAGACCATGGTCTAAAGAAATTTTTATTACAAAAAGGGTTTTATTACTAAACCATGGACTATCTCTGGTCTAAAGATAAACCTGCGTGAACTCATACATGTCATAGTTTTTCTTTTTTATACCACTTAGGTGGCAGACAAGCACACGGCCCACCTGATGGAAAGTGGTTACCGTGGCCTATGGACGTTTGTAACATCAGAGGAGTCACAGTCGCGCTGCCAACCCTGTAAGTACAGAGTTTATGTGCCTTCAGTGTAGAAGACAAAGCAGTACGTATATCCATTGGCTGTAATTGTAGATGTTAGGGGACCAGATATCGTAACCGGAGACTTGAAAGGCGGTCCAAAGTCAACTATAGATCTTATGCAATATAACACTATTCGTTTGACTACCGATCCTAGTTGGCGTGAATGTGGAACACGTATATTATTTTAAAAACTTCTTTCGTTTTAGCGCCATTTCACATTATTGTTTCCTGTTCATTATAAAATTACAATATGGAATAGGGTATTAAAGAAAATAGGATCTCAGTGATCGCCTTGCACAAAGTGGGTATGGCGAGTAACTTAGCTTATCAATCTATAAGTATCTGAACAAAAATATAATACTTCATGGCCATGTTAACGCGCCCGACATACCTACCATGAGATGAATGAATTTGTGGTTGGTCAAACAAGTTTTTTTTTTCTATGAATGAGTTCTGTGGCATTAGGTATAGTGCGGTGACTATATTGCAGAAATTCCATTAATATCTAGTGTTTTTTTTTTTAACATGACACATTAAGATGTTATCTATTTCATACTGAATGGCGCAAGAGAAATCACGGATTTATTTGCTCCCAGGTTTCTATTTTCGGATGATTGAATTGCTTGAAACACTGTTACTTTTTTAGCTGGACGAAAGAGCTCTAAAAGACGTGTTATAAACTATTGATGCTTGTGTTTTATATCTAGAAGCATATCACCAGTTGTGCCATCCCCTGCCATAGTTAGTGCCTTCCTTACGACATTACTTTCATCCCTACTCATTACATGGGTACAACAAAACCAGGACAAACGTTTTCCTCATAGTCATCATTAAACAAAATAATTCTTAAACTTAATCTAAAAAGAAAACTTCATATCTTACGTACACAGGTAGTACGTACCTGTGTATCGAAATTCTATTATTTACTCTGCGGTCCTAGGTAGGTAGGTATTACATTGACAGTTGCTTATTTCTATTTTCAAAATATCATTGAAGACAGTTTTGAATACAGAAGCGATAAAAAATTAACAACCGAACGTCCGTTATCCAGCTTGTAGGAGATATTGTTATAAATTTATACAAGCTCATTTAAAACCATTATATAGATTATAAATAGTGTAGTCTCTACTTTAGCCAGGTGTAAATATCGGCATACAAACATGTCGTGACTTGTTTTCAAGTGGACACGTTCCTGTCTGTTTGTCCCGCCCAATCTCGGCAACCTTGAAAGTGGAGATAGGCGTTATTCTTGCTGCAATGCAATTTCAAGATCCAGAGGATGCAGTGTAGCACGATTTCACGTTTGGAGCGGCACTCATCCAGGCATGAACGGGCCACTAGACGGCTATGTTCGTGCTCGCTCTCCCCATGGTGGCGTCTACGCCATCGACACAGAAATGTGCTACGTTTAACATCAGACAGATATATATATAGCCCAGACGCCATAAAACATACACATACAAATCCAACATAATGCTTTATTTTACAAATACTAACCATGATCGCGTTAAGTCCCGTTAACATTATTTTATGTCTTCTAATTGCCCAATAATTAATTCTGTGAGACTTTTCCTGACTCATTTTGGGACGGCTTTTTAGTCTAACTGTGTAGTCTCCGTCACCAACTGCCATCTGACGTCCACAATCAATTGATGAAATCAAAGCTCTGTAGTTATACTGGTCGGACTGTTGAGGGCTCCAACTATAAGAAACGACTGCCATAGTTCGTATGACAACCAGGACCGAAACGTAAACGTTAACGTGCTCTCCGAGGCAAGGAAACACCCAGACCAATGCAATTGGACATATGCATGCATATATATATTTGTACTGAGCGGGAATCGAATCCGTCTGTTAATCAGATTGTGTACCGGTTAGCAGACGAGCTTGGCTTAGTCCTAAATATCTTGATGGACATTCATTCATTAGAATAACTTTAATCAATTTGGGGTCTTCAAAAGGGGCATTAGGAGGTTTCTTCAGGGTCGGCAGCGCGAGAACCTGCAACGAAATTAATCAATTGACAATTGGAGCAAATGAATTAAAAAGATGTACAAACGAAGATGACAATATCACTGAGGAAAACCTCGTTGACACATTTAAACTACCAAAAATTTCAAAACTAGAGACAGTAACTGAGGATTTTTACTCTAAACAAGTAGATCAACGAAAAGAGTATTCACCTCCGATTTAGCGAAACGCTTAGCGTATTCAAAGGAAAGAGAATAATATTATAAATACGAGTTTGAAAATCTTCTGACAGTTTATTTTCTGACAAAAGAAATGGATCTCATACATACTTCATCATCATCATCATATCAGCCACACACAGTCAACTGCTGAACATAGGCCTCTCCCATAGAAATCCAGAGTGACCGATCTAAAGCAGGCGTACGGGCAAACGTAGCGAACATTAATTAATAATTCTGTAATAAGTAAACTAGATTTAAGATCTTCAATATTGTGTAGTCGTATGTCAAAAATTGCAAAATAGTGTAATCATTATTATTAGTACCTATTAGTATTATTCATATTGAAAAAGTCAGTGTTGCTCATCAATCAAACACCCTGACTTCCAATTATTTACATGTGACCCTGTAAGCACAGAGTTTCTGTGCCGTCAGTGTAGAGTACAAAGCAGGACAAGCCTTTAGTCATTTAAACTATCATGGTCACTGACATAATCAATCAATCAAAATCAAAAAGCTCAAAATAGTGAAACATGGTAAATATCCCGTTTATTCTTAAATAAAATAAATTTAAAACATATGCTTGCTCGACTCGCGTCACTGGTATCATTTGTGCAGTCGCGAGTTAATGCAACCGCTTTCACTTTACCAGCTTTGCCAGTCTAACTGTGGATGTGACTGAGCTTCGATATTTTCCGTGAAACGACTTCTATGTGACCTCCACAATCCAAAGACGATATCGAACCTTTGCAGCAGACTTTCTTTTTAAGGTTTCAACTCCATTTACTAAACTGATATTCATGTTCCTTTTTTGTTGACGTTTTGTAAGTTCCGATATGATGGTCTATACAGAATAAATGATTTATGACAAATAACTCAATTTTCAGCTTTATGTGAATTTATGCCTAACTGAAATCTTCATTTTGTTTCACTTCACTGTTTCGGAAAACAGAATATCGAATAAAAACTAGTTAAAACAGTACTATTTCACGTCACTGACGCCGACGACGACAAATAACGAATAAAAATGAGAGCAGATTGAAATAACGTTATTGAGGAAAAAATCGTTCTTACGCTATATCTACCTCTCTCAGTACGGTTAAGACTGGCTTGTAATAACATCGTTAAAAGTACCGTGATTATGCCATTTTACGCTATTACCAACTGTACAATAAAAGTGGAGAAATAAAATTGAAAAATAGAGGCATTAGGCACCATGCGCTTATAATAATAATAATAATAATAATAAATATTCTTTATTGTACACCAAAATACACAAATGAACATGGATTTTCTATATAATAATGTACAATGGGCGGCCTTATTGCAAACAACAATCTCTTCCAGGCAACCTTTGGATGGACAGGAGTGTATAGAAATAAAAGTGGGTTTAAGGTGTAAAAATCAATTTACAGACTGCACTCATCTATATTAATTCTAGAAACCGGTCAAGGAAATGCTCGCCTTTTATTTCATATAATATAATAATTTAGTTTTCATACGCTCACGAAGAGCTCACTGGAGAATTTGTGCTGTCAGTGGGATATGACTAAAGGTTTGTCCTGCTTTGTCCTCTAAACTGACAGCACAGAAACTCTGTGCTTACAGGGTCGGCTGCAGGGACGGCATGATGGAAAGTGGTTACAGTGTCCATAGGCCACGGTAACCACTTTCCGTCAGGTGGGCCGTGCGCTTGTCTGCCCTACCTAAGTGGTATAAAAAAAACATTAACATCATGATCAGTTAAAAAGGATTACAAAATTCTAATACATAAGTATGTACACAGAATGCTACTGTAGCAATGCACTTTACATCACAAATTAGTGGTATGAACAAAATAAGGTATAATTATACTAGGTATCGGGACTTCTCGCGAATTATATCTGTCACATTGCTCCTATTTTACTGACTGAATGGTTATACAATGAACTGAAGTGAATTCTGCCCAACATTTTTGTTTATGCAACTTAGGTGGCAGATAAGCACACGGCCCACCTGATGTAAAGTGGTTATCGCCACCTATGAATGTGTTCAACACCAGGGGAGGCTCTTGGTAAATTCTAAATTCCCAATTCGCATCGATTGACAAGTGACATTTAAATCTCTTACGGGTTTCTGAACGAATGCCCACTTTTTGCTGGATACATTGACATTTATCGTGGATGTATAACTATCTAACTATATTCATATTTTTCTGGATATAGATAGAGGATTCATAAGTGACCAGGAAAAAAAGTCCTTCCGTCAATTCCTTTAAGTTTCAGCTTTGCAACCATACTCCCCCCGGAGTCCAAAATCTTTGGTTTCCCGGAAGCTGCCCGCCGAGCCATTGAACGCCTCTGGTGTTACATACATCCATAGGCCACGGTAACCACTTCCCATCAGCTGGGTCATGTGCTTGTCTACCACCTAAGTGGTATAAAAAAATTAAATATTTAAATACTTTATTGTACGCCAATTACAATATTTATGTCACAGAAATTGAGAAGACAAAGCAATAGAAAAGGCGGCCTTATCGCTTTACGCATTTTCTTCTAGGCAATCTGTTTTGATACGGTTTTTAAGGTCTTGGTCAGACCTAAAGTCTTACGTTTATTTGATTGTAATCGGTTGAGTAAAACCGGAGATATGACCAAAAGTCGTGATAACTGACATCCACGACGGCAGAGCTGCGGTATAGTTAGTTACATAGAAGCTAAATGAAAAGCAACTATGACCCAGTTTTTTTTGTTTTTTTACGTGCGCAAAATCCCCGCGGATACCTTCCCACCGGAGCCGGTGAAGGTGCGTAATTTTTTTGTTATAGGTATGTATACAAAAGCATTTAAAAGTATTCTTTGTGCATAAATCTTACATCTTACATGGTATAGCATGCGAAAATAGTTAAAATTTAACCAAAAATATGATAATTTAATTAGAAAAAGATAATAAAAAATAGGATTATTATTTTCACAAGATTCCCATTTATTTACGAGTTTACGACCAGTGGAAGTGATAGACCACCGACAGCGATTGTTAACGGGCACATCACAATGAAACATCCGGAGAAATCTCACAACAATGCCCACTAATTGAGGAAAATGATTGAGTCACTGCAACACAAAAAGCTCATAATTCTATATACCTTTTGAAGGTAATGTTACTTGTCTTTTTAACCTCACGATTCAAAACTAAGAATTGAAAGCGGGTAAGGTATCTTTATCTTTCCAGTATCTCGCATGGCATAATATCGAAATGATGACAAATTTTGGATTTTAAAACTTTCTCCCACGTAAAAAAACATACGGCCCATATGTTTGACGTAGGCTCTTTGCGACCTTTTCACCGCTGTTTATATACCACTTAGATGGCAGACAAACACACGGCCCACCTGATGGGAAGTGGTTGCAGTGACTTATAGACATATGCAACACCAGGGGTGGTTCAGATAAACGGATCTGTGATGTGGCTGTCTTGTTGAGTATGTATGGGATGAAATAATCATAAACTTTCTTCTTCGAATTACTTTTGACGTAATTGAGAAATCGCTGTGATTGTAATAAATAACTATTTTTGTTAGGTATTCTTATACTTGTCTCACCTGATCAGAAAAATCAAGATATTCCTTGGTCTCTGGCGCCGGACTGTTAAATGCCAAACAGATACATGAAATGTTATTCTCTGACACGAATATCAATTTCTAAACAGTTGATAACGTCTGATTTTGTATAACGTAACCGTTCATTCGCTTGTGGGCCAATATTCTGTTGTCCAGCGTAAGTAAATAGAATTAACACTTCATGCACTCAATAGATTGCATTAAATTTTAAAGCAATTAATATTCTAACTAATATTGAGATAGGAAAAAGTGAAAGGACTCAGGCGGGACTCCAACCCGCGACCACTCCCTTACAAGAGACCCTTAATATACTCAGTAGTTAGAACATATCAATATCAATATCTCAATCGAAATCTAACAAAAAGCGCTGTACACATTGGTTTGTTTTCTGCCTATCAGAGACCTTCACTAGATAAAATCCCAGTCATCAATGAGTATTCTCTTCTATTCCAGGGTATGCTGGTCTTCGACCCCGCGAAGCGTCTCTAACATTTTTTAAGTATTCTTTTAAATGTTGACATTCTATTTCTAACTCTTTTTCATTTACATCTTCGTGATAGATCTTCGGAATTCAGAGTTTTTAAGTGAAAAAATAAACTAAAACGTTGACTGACGGTCTCATATGAACTTTGTCGCTGTTTTAGATGAACACTCAAGGTATCCAATTCTCCGAGTCATTTCCCGTCTCAGTTGGATCGGCTGTCCAGCCCCACTGGTAACGGTTTACAAGGAGGTAGAACACGACGGTGTTTCCGTCCAATTGAGCAGTCCTACTGGAGAAGTACCTCCACAGCGGAAAGACCAAAAGCGCGTTCTAGTCACTATTCACAGTACGACGATTTTCTAAAGCAACAGTAGCCACGTGTCCAGTTTTATTAAAAAAAGAAGCAATCATCCGCTTAGATGCACTTTTCACGCGCGCCACTTTGGTTGGTTTCGGCTCATCTTGAAAGACCCATACGCTCGATTGCTGCTTTGTTTTGAGATCGTAGCAATAAATCCATGTTTCGGAAACGGGGAGGCGTGTGAAGCGCGCCGCCGCCGCGGCCTGGGAAGAGTAGACCTGAGATGCAACCGTGATGATGATAATGATCTGAATTAACTTGAAAACTTACCTTCAAAAACATTTTTCTATTTCCATACATGTCAATCAAAATGATTCTTGATTCCAAGACTCCATTGTAACGGTTATACCATAAACTGTGTAACGCACACTGTGCGGTATAAAAGGTACTTCATCCCGCGCTCGCTCAATCTGTGGAATAAACTCCCTGCTGTGGTTCCAAGCGACTGCAAAAAAGGGTTCTTCAAGAAGGCCATTAGAATTGTCCATAGGCCACGGTAACCACTTTCCATAAGGTGACAAGTTTTACGATTGTTGAAAAACCAATAAATCTCTGCATTTTCACAATGTATATATAAGAAGGTACTCGTATCTATGTACAAGAATGGCCCCTTTTTTTTTTTTTTTTTTTTTACGTGCGCAAAATCCCCACGGATACCTCCCCACCGGAGCCGGTGGCTTGACGGCCTCATCATATACTTTTTCACGACCCGCTTAAAGGACCCGGGACTGTAGGAAGAAGGAAACACGTGAGCTGGTAACGAATCTTTACCTACTATCTATTCAGAATATAACCTCGAAGGGGTTGACTATAGGTATTAAGCTTTCAGATTTTCATAGCTACGTAATTTATTACATTATTCGTTCTTATTATATTTTTGTGAAATATATTCATATTTTATTATTACATATTATGCTACCTCGGTGGCACAATGGTACTATGTACGGACTGCCACCCTCGAGGTCTCGGGTTCAATTCCGGGTCTGGTGGATAATGTAGGTATTTTATCCAGATAATTATTCCGGTAATGGACTGCTGAGACGAGGTCTCGGGTTCGATCCCAGGTTTTACCATGGCACAATGACTTTTCGACACTTTTCGAAGTTATATGTGTATTTATCGCAGGTTTATAAGTACCCGATTAATGGCAATAGGCTCGCCACTTATTACATTGGGACCATCACCCAAATTAGAACAGTTCCTACGACTATGCGAAATATGAGAATCGGCAACTGTGGGCATTCCTATACCTGAGACCCCAAATAATTACAAAGACATTTCCGTCATGTGTGATGGGAAGAGATAGGGTGGTCCAAAGTCTACGAACACAAAAACGAACGTAAAACTAATTTAATAATGTTAACGGGAATTAATGCGATCATGGTGTAGGTACATACATACCTTTGGTTTGCCTATCGTTTCGACCAGGCAGTCAGTCTGTGATTACGTTCGGAGGCAGATATGACATACTATATAAAAGTATTTTCAAATGCCATCATAAGAGCTGTCTCTAAAATATTAAGTCTTTCAGACGTCTTAAACTCACGGAATATAAAAACAAGAGGTAGTGTTCTTAATCTTCGTTAGTATGAAAACTAATGTGGCAGAATTAACTATTTGTAGGTCCTCGTTAAAGTATTGTTCTGTTAAGATATTATATTTTATTTTATCCTGAACTGGCATCAAAGAGCAGTATGAGAACAATTCGTGTTGATTATTTTTATACTCTTCCCTTACCTTCCGGGGAACAATGGTTTTCAGAATACGTAACTGTAGTTCATAGATTCTGTCTATTTTTCTCCGGCATTGTCTCGGATTCATTTGAAACATGCTCAGGAAGACATAGTGCCTCATGAGCTCTCAACAGTCATAGAAGTAGATTCTCCAATGAGCATTAAAAATAAAACTCATTCCTCGCGCCGTTACGACCCGAATACTTCTAATAGATCTTCAAACGAAGATAAAGAACCAACTAAGACTAACAAGAATAGAAAGTTCCAGAGAGCCTTTGGATGACGCTGCTGCATAACCGGTTGATACAGAAGTCTTTGAAAGACATCTGGATAGAGAAAATACACTTGGCTGAAAATTAATGTCAATGACAATGAAATTGACTGTATTTATATTACTAAGACTTACATTTATTGCTGCCAATGGTAGCACCATGGCACACACCAATGATTTTTCGAAGTTATGTGTGTATTTATCGCAGGTTTATAAGTGCCAGGTTAATGGCAATAAACTAGCCACCTATTAGATTGGGACCTAAACATAAACTGGCGAAATGTGAGTGCTAGCACCTCTGCCTACCCCTTCGGGGATATAGGCGTAAGTTTATGTTATGTTATAAGTAAAGGATAATCAAATAAAAATACCTCCCGATTTGCCTTCTTTTACTTACAACTGAAAAGAACTGATCTGTATATCAGTGTTAGTCATTTATTATAACCACTGGTAGCTCAGTCCCTTCACGGTAATAAAATGCAAGTTAATGACGCATTTGACTAATAATAAGAAATTTATTCATTTTCAGTATTATTTATATATCTCATTTTCATTGGTCGTCTTTTATAGGTTATTGTCTAACGAGATAGGATGATATTTGAATGCAACATTAACATTTTAATAATAGTCAATAAAAAAAAATCGTATTGCAAGCTTACACATACAAGATACACAACTATTTACCTATTGAAAAACCCTTGATTTATACTTTTTAGTCTGTGCAAGATATCTTCTGATAATGCAGTTTTGTACTTATCCCATAATTGGAGTGGATTGGATAAGCCGCAAGTGCATATCAATATTGCAAATAGCTCCCTTATTTGCGAAGGAGAGCGACACAGAACGGCTTCTTCCATTGTGACAAATGTGACTTCCCTGTTATACACGTTCATAGGTCACTCGGCAATCACTTTCCATTAGGTGGGCCGTGTGCTTGTCTGCCACCTATAGTATAAAAAAGTCACCCCAAGACTTAGAAATTTTAGACTCACAATATCCAAGACGCGCCCAGAAAGCGCAGAAGTAGGGACTAAATACCTCTAAATGGTGAAGGCAAATCTTATTTTAATGTTTTTGTTTATTTTTAAACATCCACTCAACCTATGACAGTAAATTAATTGACAATCAAAAAATATGACGTCACAATTGTTTATTTCACACAACTTACCGTATAACTTATCGTTTTGACGTTAAGTAAAAACCAACCAACTCGACCAGACAATCAAATAATCAATTCATGTGGGATCAGTGCATTTCTACAACAAAGATCCTTCCGTGTGAGGGTGGGCGAAAGTTTATCAGACCAACGAATGATAACCAGTGGCGTGCCGCAAGAGTCCGTTTTAGGCCCGGTGCTGTATATTATTTACACTTTTGAAGTACGGTACAGTTAAAAAGAAAGTCCCTTTACAGTATTAAAACGCGTTTCTCCTCTAGTAGGGTTGGCAATAAGAACAGCCCACGATTAATTTCAGTCCTACCAATTCATGAGCAAATATTAAACCTTTAAAATTTAACACTAAAATAGAAAAAATCCTCGTCAAAATTATTCTATTTTCAAACGAATTTTAGTCACACTTTTAGTATGTTGGCTAACAGGGTCACTTTTGTTATCGCTTCTTTATTTAAATTGACTAGAGATCAAAGAATCAAAGAATCAAAGAATCAATTTCATTTATTCAGTTTAGGCACAGCTTTTAAGTATTTGTATTTTGACAAGTTGATATTTGAAAGGATTTCTCGATGTATAATAGAATAGCATACATAATCTATTGGTGCTCATAATATTCATTGAGTTCATGACGCCATTTCAGTTCGGTTATAAGATTCTTCGGTCTTAAACTACCCATTTTGCTGGAGAATGCAATAAACGTATTGTATTTCCATCTTTTCTTTTTTACTTCTGATTTGCAATAATAATGAGCAGCGGTTAGGCTTAGAAGGCGAATTCTGGTAATAAGAAAATATTCAAAATTCAGTCTATACAACATTGACGGTGCATACCATCAATGTTGCATTAAACACTATTCTCATCATTTTAGCATTGATACTGATTGTATGACTTTATCTAATTTATTTTTATTTTTAAACTTTCGCGAAGTAAAGTCAGAGTCATGTCGTGACCACGGGTGCTGCAACGCATCCGAAACGTCGGGTATGTGGTATGGTGCTAGTTTTTCTCCCAAATGACTAGTCCATCTCAAACAATACCCAATAAAGTTTTATAAACACTCGAATGTGAAGCCATAGACATTTATATAATAAAATTGACTGTTAAAAAGTTTGGTTTCGCAATTGCTCAGTATTTGAGTGTCGATTAAGTAAATCAATTCATTGTCCCCGCCGGTTGGACGGGTCGGCTTGTGTATATTATATAAATAAATAATAAATAAATATTCTACAACATTCTACACAACGCTATCTAGACCCATGGTAAGCATAGCTTAACTAGCTTGTGTTATGGAATCTAGATTGCGGATAAACATACTTAAATACTTTTTTTTTTTTTGTAAATACATACATATTATACATAGAAACATAACACATACAACAGAAACATAGAAACAGTCTATATAAAAAGAAATGTGAAAGACTTGTTTAGCAAATGGAACACCGGTAATCTTGGAAGCCAATTTTAACATCATTGATGTTTTTAATTAAATTGTAATACAATTCAGCCAATTTATAGTCAACACACACCAACATTTTTGCTTAATATTTGTTAATATACCTCTGCCTACCCTCCGAGACTGCACAGGCGTGAGTGTATATGTGTGGAGTATTCACTAGTGGACCTTCGAGATAGAATAATCGTACGAAATGAACTTCCTAAACAAATATACGTTTCACTCTCCATATCTACGAGTCAAGAGACAAGAGTGGAGTAGCCAACGAGCCCAAGTTAACGCAGAGTTAAGATATGTGACTCATAGTCAAGCACCCTCCAAGATTAGAGTTAATTTGAAAGTTGCCAGAGTTAAATAAGAAGGTGAGCATAAAATCATTTGCATCCATCTGAACACACATTTTTGGGTGAATATGTCTCTCCATCTTTTATATGGTCTACCTTTTTTTCTCTTTCTGCCCCTCGGTAGATAATCTGTTAGGCGTTTAGTCCAGTGATTACTGTTCATCCGACATATGTGTCCTGTCCAGTGTTCGGTTCTCTTCCGTGGCAGTTATTAATTAACTGCATGTCATGATATTATTCGAATGAAACAATGTATGCATACAGACGTTCCCATTAGTCGACTGCGATCGAGATTCATTTTAATTTCAAATCTTTCAATCACGACACTACATTACTTGAGATCTCGAGTCTTGAACTGATTGAAATACCAATATGTATGATCCATGCTGCCGACCCTGTAAGAACAGAGATTTTATATGCCCTCAGTGTTCAAATGATGTGTACATGCTAAAGTTTTATTGATTTTTTTTTCAGAATCGACGGTATCCGTTGGTTACGTTTAGTAATTTTGTGTGTATGTATATGTAATTATATATACCTGAACACTGTAAAACGAATATTTTTTCGGAAATGAAAATGAAATGCGGGAAATCTTTCTTCTAAAATTTTGTAGGTAGTGAAGTAAACAAGAAAGAGAGAAAAAAATAAAATAAATGAACATACTAAAAAATTGTGGGTAATAACTTAAAAACAAAACAAATACATTCAACATCTACCTGGAACCAGCGTACTATGAATAGGTACCGACGAATTACTTCCTCGTAACCGCAACTCGTGGGGATTTTGGCATTTATCATCATCATCATGAACTTGGAGTTCATGGGTCCACCTTCCGGCTCTTCCTCTACTTTACACTATCTTGGGCGTTCATGGCAGTGAGACCATTGGCACACGTGTCATCCTCCACGACTACTTGAGCCTACCCCTCCTATCTAGACCCGGCGGGGTTGGGGCGTTACAGGTCAGGGTTAACGGTACCCCCGAGCTCGGGTGACGGAGCCACCTTCGACCTTGGATGGGATGCGTACGATAATGCACTTTGTATATACGAGTGTATAGTATGTATAGCTATATACGATAAGCTGTAGCCCTTCTCGGAACTTTGATCTTAGTTTAATGGTTTTTGTGTTTGTCACACAACGAGCGGGTGTGATTTGTGGGTTTTCTAACGAGTGGATTAATAAGAGGTGCCTTGTTATGAGGGCTTTAACTCAAACTAAATGTTACCCTAGTATTGCTGCTAAAAATTAATGAGAAGCTTTACATCAAATAAACAGGGTACAGGGAAGAGTGGAAGGTTAGCGTCCACGCAGCAAATTGCCCATAAGATGGACAGACCTTATTAAGTCCTCTACAAAGTGTTCCCTTACTCAGTGTGCGCGCTTGGCCACGAATAGAGAGAAGTGGAGGAAAACAAAAGAAAGAGGGAGAGAGAAGTTATATATGTTACGAATATATTTTATGCGAATCGAATATATGATGATGATAAAATATGACATCCTCAGTAGCGAGGGTGTGAACTCGACTGCTACGCAGGGGGCGCGGGTTCTATACTCGCTCAGTGCAAATATTTGTATACATAAATATGTCTATTTACATTGATCGGAGAGCACGTGCTCTCCCATTTATCATACGAATATCTATGGCAATCGTTACGGGTAATAGAGGCCTTAAAAAGTCGGACTAGTCTAACTACAGAACTTTGATATGGCAAATTGGTTGTGGGGTTCAGATGGGAGTCGCTTTACGGAAAATATCGAAGTTCAGCCAGAACAATATAGGTAGGTATACAATTTAATTTTAATTATTTATTTTTTTTATTATTATTTTTTACACGAAACACAACTCGCGATCATGTTGCGTCAAACAACCCACTCCGCATCGTTCCCGGCGCAAAGGTGCCCATGATGCTGGCCGCGTTGACACTTATTGGCGGACATCTGCGTTATACACAATAACAGTCGCAGCTAATGATACATTTTTACATCTTATCATGGATTTATAAGCGCCAGAAGTGTAATGTCTAACTGCGTGGGACTTGCTATTATGAGGCTCCGGATTCGAACCTAATTCATTGGTAACCGAGGGTCGGCTACTTTTATTTTTTGAGAGACTCTGGATGGTTGAGGTTTACAGGTGAAGATGTAATGGACGTATTAGAAAACGAAATTACTAGTACTCGCCCTAATCCCTTCAGATAAGCTAAATAGGCTGTTGGACAAAGTCGTCAATTCTTCCCAATACTGCTTAATATGTTAACTTGCTCTGAATAAATATGCCTTGCAAAATAATATATTGCTTAACTAAACTGAAACTATAACATTTCATTATTTTTAATTCCCAATAAAGTCAAAATATACATACATATAATCACGCCTTTATCCTCGGAGGGTTAGGCAGAGGTGAATTATCACCCACATTTCACCAATAATTGTATTCGGTCCCACATAATAGGGAGTGAGCCGATTGCCGTATTTCGGGCACTATTGTTGACTCGTGCCATGCATCTGAGGCTGAGTCTGGGCTGTATATATCTGTCTGATGTTAAACAGCCCAGTCAAAATATAAACCATCATATTCGGCACAAAACAAGCCAAGGCTCACTCATATTTATTTGAAATATACCATAATTATTTTACCATAACGTCTCGAAGTCTCGAAGAATAACGAACTAAGTGATCATCGATCTCCACTTAATTTTTAAGTCTATTTTCTATATGTTTAAGGTATATTTTTGATAGAATAACTGAAGATCGTAATGTAAATATATGTTAGTAAATAATTAGTGACGGTACATCAGCAGTTGCGCAAGAGTCGGTCGTAGGAGTTGACTAATTATCGACACTAGTGTTGTAACTACATCACTAGTGAGCTCTGTAATGCGTTTGTTTATTAAAGTACAAAACAATTCAAGGGCGATCTGGTGATTATATAGATGATTATTGGAGTATTATTTTATGAATAGAAAAAAATAAGTTTAAGACTAAAACCGGACTACTGATAAATCACGCTTTAAGAATAACTGAAGATCGTAATGTAAATATATGTTAGTAAATAATTAGTGACGGTACATCAGCAGTTGCGCAAGAGTCGGTCGTAGGAGTTGACTAATTATCGACACTAGTGTTGTAACTACATCACTAGTGAGAAGAAGCATTAAACAAGAAAATATCAAGGACAGCTGTGGTCGTATGCCACTTTTTCCTAGACTGTATTTTTTTGTTAGACTAAACCCTTTCAGATGATACCAAACACGGTATATTTCTCTCAAGTTTATTTTTTAACATAGTACTTTATGACCGCTAGATGGCGCTATATTAGATTCAACGATACGCTATATAGCCTATAACCAGTGGACGGCTTTGACATCAAGACTCTTCTAATGATACCTAATTGGTCCAGTTCTAATAAGTCATCAATAAACAGTATAATTAAAATCAATAGTTTTACCTTCACTTTCGGAGTCACTTGATATTTTTTGTTTTTTACTTTTCCGTTTCTTAGTTGTACGTTTTTCTTTCTTATACAATTCTTCAACTAACCTAGGTATAAGAAAAGATTTTTAGAGGAATGACAACGCACGCGACATACGCCGTCACATACATTACCAGTCCTGTGACCGCTTTCGATCTAAGCATTAACAAACAAGAGCACAGCATTTTTAAATAACTTCATACACGTTTTAATAGAATAATACATGTGATATCTGTGTCGAAATGAACAGTATACCCTTCTACTTACCTCCGCGATGTGAACATCCCAGGTAAGCATAGAGTCGATGTGCACGCCTAAATTTTTTACACTTTTGGAATAACCAATTACTACAGAATCATATGTTACTGGAGGCAGAGAATCATGATCCCATAAATACACACATAACTTCGAAAAGCATCGAAAAGTCATTGGTGTGTGCCATGGTAAACCTGGGATTGAACCCAAGACCTCGTCTCAGCAGTCCATTACCCGTACCAGTAGGCTACCGCGGTTTTTTGTAATGTGTAAATAACCAACTGACTTGGCATTCCTTGGTTGGTGCTCCGATGGGAACTTAACAAATTTATGGTAGGTATAGGGATAGATGGTTTAGTGCCTCTGTGACTTGTCTCACAGCTTTTGACACTGCAGTCTGTGTGGATTATGAAATGAACTGTGACCTAATAATGTTTGGTAGGACCCTGTCCCATAAATAACAGGAATATCAGAAGCTGAAATAAAAAGTAGGTATCAGAAAATGTCAAAGTGTTGGTTAGATAATTTAAATTTTTTTTTTTTTTTTTTTTTTTATACCACTTAGTTGGCAGACAAGCACACGGCCCACCTGATGGGAAGCGGTTACCGTGGCCTATGGACGTATGCAACACCAGGGGTGTCACACTCGCGCTGCCGACCATGAAGAAACCTTCTGATGCCCCTCTTGAAGAACCCCATATTGTAGGCGCTTGGGAAAACCGCAGCAGGGAGGTCATTCCACAGCTTGAGTGTGCGTGGGATGAAGTTTCTTTCATACCGCACAGTGCGTACCGTCTCAGGTCGCAATGTGTGGGGATGAATTCCCTGCCTATGGCGAGAGGTGCGATGATAGAATGTAGCTACGGGCATCATGTCAAACAATTCATCTGAGCACAAACCATTGTATAGGCGGTAGAACACACACAGTGAGGCAAAATCCCTCCTAAGGCTAAGAGGTTCCACTCTACCTGTGAGTATGGGATTGTCAACCAATTTAAAAACATTTTACATGATGACATATTAATTTAATTTCTTTCTTATCTCCATCATCACAGAACTTCCATCATTTCTCTGCTCTGATGGAATAATGTTGTTACGGTTACTACTATCCTCACAATCCTGTGATGCAATTTGTCTCTATCTCTTCCCATGCGGATTCGTACAAGGCGACTAAGGGATAGGGCTGTTTAACATCAGACAGATATATACAGCCCAGACTCAGCCTCAGATGCATGACTTGAGTCAACAATTAAATAGTGCCCGGAAGACGGCATACTCTGAGCCCTATTACGTGGGACCAACAGTAGTTAAAGAAGTTTCTGCACGAAAACAAACAAAGTAGATAAATGATGTATTAGCTAAATATTGTTTTTCCTACTTATTATCACCTGAATGGCGGAGACAAGAGTGCAAAAGATCAACGACCTATCATCATCAACATCAAATATTGCGCATACTGATTTTTTATCATTCTTCTTATGTCGTTTGATAATTATTGCGTGGCTGTTATGGGAATTTGTTTCAATCGTGCAATATTTTATCTTTTTGACACATTTTCTTAGTTTCACTCAATATAACTATATCAAAGAAAAATGAGTGTAGACGCTTATGCCACTCCCTGAAATAATGAGAAGTATTAAAGTAAAAAATGTGATATAGATGGGATGATAGAAAATAATATATATACACACTGGCACAGTCGGGTAAGAATACAAAAATATATATTGTCAAATAGAAAACTTACCCGTTGAATATGGGGATTTCCACAGGGCATTAGAAGGTTTCTGCAGAGTCGGCAGCGCGAGTGCAACGCCCCTGATTTTACATACGGCCATGATAGGCCACGGTAACCACTTCCCATCAGGTTGGCCCTATACTTGACTGCCACCTAAGTGATATATACATATAAAAAGAGCATGAACATGAAGGGACACTTGAATTCCGCTCCAATTGAGCAGTCCAACTGGGGAAGTTCCTTCGCCCTACAGAATACCGCGGCCATAATAACATCGTGTTGTGTTCCCAGCAGTGAGCAGGGTAGCAAGAGTTCACTGGAGGGTTTGTGCTGTCCGTGGGAAGGGCTCAGATAGTGAAGAAAATTTTCTTTTAATATTTTTGGACAGATCTTCACGTAATGAGATCTATGAAAGAGAGATACTTCATTTCTTCATCTTTAAAAATAATAGATACATTAATTTAATTCGAATTTGAATTGAATCATACCAACTCAACGTTCAGAATGAATCTTGTAGTCATTATTTTATGCATACATTGATTTGCTACCTACTTGTAACATTGTTTGTGGTTTAAGGTGTACAATAATATTAACCCTGCCTCTCAAAGTATACTATAGGTATTTAAACTATCATGGTTACTCACATCAGTATCAAAATAATCGGGATATTTACCATGTTGCATTGTTTTGAGTTTCCGATATTTCGGCGCTATTACAAGCACCATGATCACAGAGGAACTTGGTATTTTTTAAGGAAAAAATAAAATAAAAAACGACACGTATCTTCTTATTTTAAATGCCCTGGATTCGTCAAAAAATAAGGACCATCCATTATAGTTGAGTTCTATGAAAAATGTTTATAGCAAAACTTGAGCGGACAGTGGTCGTCTACTGCCGACATACTTGCTATTGGCAGTTACTACGATTTTTTTTCTCATTTTACAGTTTATATTTCACAGATTATTTATTATTCTAAACACTACACTTCTGCCTCTCTTTCTCCAGGGTAAGTATAGACATTAGACAGCTATTTGCTTCTGTTCTTTTAAATGAGCGCCCTCTTCCATACTCGGCCATGCTGTGTGTTCGTTGGTTCGGGCCATGACAGTACGGGTTAGAGTTGACAGCACATTTTTGGGAGGCTAGCAGGTGGTGCTACGGCGGCAGAGGAGCTCAAGTTTACTAATCCCAATAAAACGTGTAATGCTGAGAAGCCGCGTGGTTTCCGGCAGTTTATTTTATGCGCTCTCATCAAGCTCACCTTTGTGAGTCACAGACGGTGTGTTGGGAATCTAGAATGCGAATAAAAATACTTAGATACTTTTTTTTGTTATAAATACATAAATATTATAAATAGAAACACCCAGACCAATGCAAATATACATAGCATAGCAATCGAATACTTTACTACCTACCTACCTACACCACGGAGGTCGTCGGGAATATAAATAGCCGGCCCATCACACTTTCTGCGTTGCCACGTTGGATGGCGATGGACACTTTGGACCAGGAACGAGTGTCACCGGTCGCCTCGATGAGCTTCTGTCCGATTTCTTTAATACGGCTTTTAGCTTCCTTGCCCCAACTCCCCAGAGTCTTCACCGCTATTGGCACGAACCACGAGACCAGAGGGGTGTCGTGTAATTCACCGAAGGACGACGCCTATAATATCCGAAACACAAATAATACTAAAGGTTTAGTTTTGGAGATTGAAATAATAAAGCTTCAATATAATTATTCGTTTATTTTTAACTTATACGATTTGAGGCCTGATCGTACATAATAATAAGTACATAATATCGGTAGATTATTTCTACGATAAACGGGAGAACGAGACCACACCACTTTTGGGTCAAAATATTTTAACCCATGCTTGTGACAACCCTAAAAATTTGACGACATTTCGTTGAACGGTACCGCAACATTCCACAGTTTTAAATCCTCACACAGTGCGTGTCTCAGGTCGCAATGTGTGAGGATGAATTCCCTGCCTATGGCGAGCGGTGCGATAGTAGAATGTATTATGTCAAACAATTCATCTGAGCAAAAACCGTTGTATAGGCGGTTATTATGACCTATGATCGTATGTAACACCAGGAGAGTCACACCCGGGCTGCTGACCCTATAAGAACAGAGATTATCTGTGCCGTCAGTGCAAAACACAAAATCATAACAAGTCTTTGGTCTTCCCACTGACAGCACAAAAACCTATCTGGGCGGACGTTTTCTTGGCAACAAAGCATCCCTCCTGCAGAGGGACTGTCCGTTACACTGATGGTGTGCAGGTGTTTGTTAAGGGAACAGTGGCCGTTACTGTCCCCACAATTGTTCTTAAACTTGAACTGTCTAAGTTTAGGAGATGTTTCGCCAGTTTAGGTTGCCTGCAGTCGGTGAATTGTGCCATCTCATTGGTGATTATGAATTTGTGCCGTTTGGAGTCGAAACGTTTGGGCCGTGGGGTCCGAGCGCCCGCAATCTGTTCAGGGAGATTGCGAAACGTATGGTCGACGCTTCTCGTGACCAGAGGGCTGGCCTTTTTTAGGTCAGAGAATAAGCATATATTAAAATGAGGTAAATATGTTATCTCAATCTCAATTCCTTCTTCATCTTAACGTTAATCGCATCCAAAGCTTTCACCTCGGAGCTTGGGGTCTGCTTTACCAGTCTAACTGCAGATTTGGCTGAACTTCGATATTTTCCGTGAAGTGAATGCCATCTGACTTCCACAACCCAAAGGCTAGATCGAAGTATTGCACATCAATAGTTTTTTCGATTTTCATAATTCATATTTCGAATCAATACCATCTGAACATTATAATACGGATACCCAACTAGGGAACTCTTTCCTACCCGTAGTTCACACAAAAAGTGTTCACTGTAGTTAAATAAAATATGTGTAATTAAACGCCATAACTTGGTGTATTAATTTCATGGAGTGGTTATAATATTAGTATTAGAACTATCGGGATTTTACCAATATTGTATTGTTTCGAGTTTTCGATATTTCTCCCCCTAATAATCCAGCAGGCCATCTTCCGCTGCGGACCACGCAGAAGGGGCATGTGCCTGTCCTTCAGGGTGTCCGCCCACATGGGTAACCGATTAAAACCACACAGCGTTCCGTCGCACTACCTATATTGTTTGAAGGAAGGAGGGAGTGTGGCAGAAGTATATTTTAGGGCAGTTAGGTGTACATAGAGAATATATAAAGAAAATGAAACAATAATAATGATAGCCATAGGTAAATACAATTATACATACATTAGCATACACACTATATATATATATATATCTTGGAAAAAGTCAACGGCGTCGATGCGCTCTTCGGACGTCGAGTCCGCCTACTGACACGACACTATGTGCGTGTGCTATGTATCTGGTAGATAAATGGTATCTGGTAGCTGCAACACTAAACTACATACTTTCCTTTCCTGAATTGCCTCCCACTGGAGAAGTAAACTCAACTACATAGCAACGTCGCAGAAAAAGAGGTACTTACTTGAGTCCCTAATATATTTGATTTTGTTTGATTAGTACCTAGTATCTTATAATTTTGATAGACTGGACATGGTGTGAAAAGCATGGTCATTTCGGTAGCTCAGTACATAGGTACTGAAGCCCTCTTCATTTCTACAATAAAACGAGAAAATCTCTTCAGTTCTATCTGTTCAGATGGGATTCAACAGATTCATTTTTTTCAATATCTTTATCGAAATACATACATGTTTATTTCTCACCAGCAACCAAATTACATAATAATATACTGTTTACACAAATTAAGGTATCAAAAATCTGGCTGTGGATCTTCAAATAACGGCGTAATTGTATGTAGGTATGTATGTATTTTTATGGGTTTCTTTACCCGTCATATCACAATATGAATGACATTTCATCCATCGTCACAATACATCCATGGCAACGATGTATAATTTGATATTTATACTTATGAAATACGGGCGGGTATGCACGTCGAGAGCATATTTCATAGTTATTTTGCATAATATCTACTGACAGCACAAATTCTACAGCGAGCTCTGGCTACCCTACTCACCGCTGGGAACACAACACGAAGTTATCATGGCCGCGGTATTCTGTAGGGCGGAAGTAATGCGATCACTGAACCTTTCATGTAAAACATCATAAACTTACATATAAAGTGTGAAAAATTACACATCTTACTAAAACCGTAGGTATCTAAATATAATTTTGTGGAGTTCGTGCCAAAAATAATCAAATTTCATGCATCCATGGCAGTTATGAGTTTATAACTTTATATCACACAAACCAACAGACAGACTTTTTTTATACCACTTAGGTGGTAGACAAGCGCACGGCCCACTTGATGGAAAGTGATTACCGCGGCCTATGGACGTGTGTTACACCAGAGAAGCCACACTCGCATATGTCATTGCACACATTGCCCATTATTCTACATCTCTTTGAATTTATTGTTTTTGTTTCTGTACTTTTTGTGTAGAATATAAATACTTTTCCTTTTTTCTTCCATTCAGTATGTCTTTTTAACTGGGGATGAATGCGGAGATTCCTGATTGGTACATACAGCAAAGGAAATAGCCAGCTTTAAGTAACTAGAATAACACAGTAGCAAATGAATCCAACTGGTAGACAGGTATATTGCCTTTATATAAAGTTTTTGATCTTGAAAACCTGTTCAACTAGTTAGGTACCTCAAACGACAATAAACTGGACCTGTGGAGGCATCATTCCTGTTTAGACAAAGTATATTTCTTACCTTTGATACCTTAGGTACTTACCAAAAGTTCAGTAAAGAGTGCCAGAAGCGTAGTGAAACTTCCTATAAAAACGAATAGATCTCTTTTTCAAGATAAGTATACTGCAATAGTTTTGTTCATATAGTAGATAATATTGTTGCTATGGAAAAATAAACTATAGATTTTTCTCGATTTTTAGACTATCGATAGTTTTAGAGTATTGTGGACAGTATTGTAAATTATTAATCAATCGATAGTTCTAAATCAAACGACAGTATCGATCCATTACCTACACATACCGTGTAACAATGGTGACATTCAGCTTGACGGCCTTATCATATGCTTTTTCACGCCCCGCTTAAAGGACCCGGGACTGTAGGAAGAAGGAAACACGTGAGCTGGTAATGAATTCCAGGCCTTAATGGTGCGACAGAGGAAGGAGTCTCCGAACCGAAAATTGACAACTCCAAAATTCGAGAACTAAAACAAATCTAACTAAGGTAACACAGACAATACATTCTCTTTATAATAAAATGCACTTTCTTCATACAAATTTGGTAAACAAGTAGCGCTGATAAAAAGTGAGCTGTTGTCTTTCAATTCCGGGAGTATAAGAATTTTCTGGAGCTTTATCGAAGCTGCATAGTTTTATTCTTGAACATATTCTATACCAGAGTGCATATAAAAGCATACATTGTTAGAAAATTTCACATCACAAAGCGCCCCTTGATTATTAATATTGAGGCAGAAACGAGCTATAGGCTACATTTCATTTTGAAAAAAATTAGGGATCCTTGGTAAAATTTGAACAATGTAACCGAAGGTGTAGAAAAATGAGTCTTAAAATGTCTTTCGTCGAATGCGCTGCCGAAACTACTATTATCATCATCAATCTATTTATACTGTTGATTGATTACCGCTACGCCATTGTGTTTCTTGGGATAAAAAGTTCTCCACTGACGGCACAGAAACTCTGTTCTTACAGGTACGATAGCACGAGTGTGACTCCCCTGGTGTTGCACACATTCATAAGTCATGGTAACCACTTTCTATCAGGTAGGCCGTGTGCTTGACTGTCAGCTAAGTTGTATAAAAAAATTAAAAAAACATCTCACATTTCGCCAGTTTATGTTTAGGTCCCAATGTAATAGGTGGCGAGCCTATTGCCATTAACCGGGCACTTATAAACTTACGATAATTGCACACATAACTTCGAAAAGCATCGAAAAGTCATTGGTGTGTGCCATGGTAAAACCAGGGATGTTTATAAGTGCGCGAAATATCGCAATAGGCTCGCCACCTATTACATTGGGACCTGAAAAATTTAATTGGTGTGTAGGAAATTTTTAAAACTGCTTTTTTCCTTTGCTAGACGTCTAAAGATCTTGTTTACTTGTAGGCAGCTTCACTACAAAGTGTCTTATTCCATATTCTTCAAAATCTATTCAATGGTTTAGGCATGTACGAACTAAAAATTATTTGATGGCACCTGTAGAGTTTCACAAAGGTTCGCCTCCCCTGGTCTAACACATACTTGGTGTTGGTCATAACAGTTCATAAGACCTCTTATTACGTGAAACGAAAAAAGGTTTTAATCCTACCAAATCAGGGCAGGTGGTGAGGGAAGCAACTTTTGACGCAAGAAAAACTGGGTGACCGTAAGCCTTCACAATTTTTGCGACACCTGCAAGACCTGGCTGGCTCATCTGCCGCCGAAGATATCGTGAAGCAGATCTGGAGCAACCAGCTCCCTATTGGCGTGCAAACAGTACTGGCGTCTCAAAATTTTCACTAAAAACACGCAATAAAACATTATAAAAATAGTTTTACATTTATATGGTTTTTCAAATGTTTTTTAATCCCTTTTTACTAACAAAATATTTATAATAGTTATATCAAAAATACTGACTTGCACACTAACTTAATCAAATCTATATATATAAAAATGTTATAAAAAATTATAAACCTATAGAGTATCATTCTTATATTCAATATTATACGAAAACACTTCTTTGTTGTTAAAACTAGTGGGCCGTGCAAAGTTGCAGTAATTCGGGCGATAGAATGTACTATTAGTTTTAATTTTATCTATGACCTAGCATTCCAACCATTGCCCTGCTTAAAGGACCCAGTATTGTAGGAAGAAAGAAACACGTGACACGTGAGCTGGTAATGATTTTAGGCTGCGACAGAATGATTGAATTCCAGACGCCTTCTGGTGCGACAGAGGAAAGAGTCACCGAACCGCTTGGTTCTTGATCGTATTTTTGATATAACTATTATAAATATTTTGTTAGTAAAAAGGGATTAAAAAACATTTGAAAAACCATATAAATGTAAAACTAATTTTATAATGTTTTATTGCGTGTTTTTAGTGAAAATTTTGAGACGCCAGTACTGTTTGCACGCCAATAGGGAGCTGGTTGCTCCAGATCTGCTTCACGATATCTTCGGCGGCAGATGAGCCAGCCAGGTCTTGCAGGTGTCGCAAAAATTGTGAAGGCTTACGGTCACCCAGTTTTTCTTGCGTCAAAAGTTGCTTCCCTCACCACCTGCCCTGATTTGCCGTGATTTACCGTGCAGTATGGCAAGACCGGCATGGACAAGATTGCGAAGGGACACAGCAACTTGTTCACGGATGGAGGCAAACTCAAGCGCTCGCAGTACATACATGTCGTGACACTGCCAGACCTTGATTATAATACTAGATATGGTAAGTGCAGTACATTATACAAAAAATTCGGACATCGATTTCCTGCAATTTAATATTTAAACACTGATGTTTTGTAATTACATTAACTTTTCCTTGTGGATTAACATCTAAAAGTCTGTTTATTGAGATGTATTATAGTTTATTGATGATATTAGCACCCGATACACTTTCTTCACTATAGGATGTTAAGTTTGGATTTTGGGCTGGGGTAATTTATAATTGGTTCTATCTGTACCTACATAGGTAGTTGATTTGGCAAGTTGAGGTGTTATTTACTTATCTACATTATGGCCGTAACTTAGAAATAGTAATATAATCTACAGGACAAAATTAAAACGAAAATTACAGAACCCGAAATACTTTCCCTATTTAACTAACCGATAATGCTATGGTTATTATAAGTATTAAAACGATACGTCACGGTTATTCAATAATCATGACGTATTTTAATAAGTTTATGTAGGTACTAGCTATTGCCTGTGACTTCGTCCGCGTTGAGTTTACATTATAACGCAGCTACTTAACTAACCCGTTTGTCTAATAGTGACCTGTGCTAATATATTTCAGTAAGTACTTATATCATGTAAGCCTATAACCGAGACTACAAGGAAAGAAGATCTAAGTATTCAAATTTACTCAACAGTGACCACTATTCTATTCCACTGGTACCCAACACAGCAAATAGATAAAAAAATATTATTTTATTAATAAAAATATAAAAATCCGACTGCTGTCTAAAAGTTCGTAACAAGTTTTATAAGAAGCGGTACCCTTGTACCAATCATAAACTGAAAGAAAATTAATGGGTACGACATAACCTCTCCCACCGGCTCCGGTGGTGGTGGTAACCGTGGTGACTTTTCGCACGTAAAAAAAATGTGAAGAAGTGTCCAGTTTTGCATATGGTGAAATGAGGGTTTAATAACATCTCATACACTTCCGGGGATGTTTTAAAGCTTAGGGTTAGGATGAAATAAGAGCTCCCGGATGCAACCTAAGATAATGATTATGTTAAAAATATAAGGACATAACTTTTCTAAAGAAATTGTTAATCGTAGTTCGTGGTTTATATAGACTCTATAGAAAAGAATAATTATGGAAAATCTATGGCGTTTCTTTAAGACTAGCCTTCCACACGCGACTCCTCCACGTGGATCTCTGATCTGCGGTAATACTCAACCGATAGCAATCAAATAAATATAAGATTTTAAGCCTGACTAAGACCTTTCTAACAAAAATAAACGCATCAATATTCGCTCAGTAGTTTTTGCGTGAAGCCGTGTGCTTGTCTGCCACCTAAGTTGTATAAAAAAAAACCGTTATCAAAATATCTAAACTTATTTTATAAAGCTGAAGAGTTTATTTGTTTGTTTGAATGCGCTAATCTCAAGAACTATATGTTCGAATTGGAAAATATTTTTTGTACTTTCCATGTTCGATTCTGTGATATTTTTTGAAACTAAGTCGTGCCTTTTTAGTATAAATAGAATAAATAAAATTGAAGTTCCTCTTAACAAGATTGTCTCAAAATTAGTTTCGATTCCTACAAGTACATAATTCAAAGCGGATTCCTTCTCACGTTAAGCCGTCAGTCCTGGTTGCAACACCAACTTCTGTGGCAGTCGTTACGGGTAGTTGGTGCCCTAAAAAGTTCATCAACATAGGCTTGCGATATCAGGTGGCAGTCGCTTCACGGACAATATAGAAGTTTAGCTCACTGGAGAATTTGTGCTGTCAGTGGGAACACTGAAGGCTTGTCCTGTGCGCTGCGGTTGGGATGAGTATGTGCCCCGTTTGTTCCGCCAACCATAAAATTGTTACACTAGCAGGAATATAGTTTTAACATATATCCATTCCATAATTATATGCAATTATGACAACAACCCCTATGTATTATTCAACAGGTAGAGGGAATGTTACACAGGAGTTTATGAATATGATACCGCATGATGCTCATGTGAGTTGCTAAAGCTTCGTATGTATTTGTCCACATTAAGACACGTAAATGGTGACGCTCAACACGTTTGCTAACGTTGCACGATGTTGCCAGCTGTCTCGCAATATGACGATCTTAATTATATATAATATATCCTAAATAAAATAATATTTCTATACTAAATTGTATATAATTTACTAGTTTATTAAAAACTAAGGGAAGTAGCGGGCCATTCCCAACACGAGTATCATTAGATCACTCACTGGGAACAATGCTGACATTGTTCTACCATGTTTATGAGCAAATAAATTCTATTTCTATTTCTAATACCACGATACCGAACTCGTGGGCCAACCAAGTACTCACACCAGTGTGACAAACCGGAATTTATTTCCTGGTTGTCACACCGTCAATAATACAACACCTTTTATCACATAATAATTAGTGCGGATGAGTAAACCTACTTATCAAATATATTGCAATTAAGTTCCTACATCTGTATCTCTTGCCTACGCTAGCGCTATAAATTTATGTAGTGTTGTGCTTTACGTAAATACGCACTAGCAATAGCTACCAGAGTGTCTTTCGCGTACCACCTAGGTACCTATACCCTTTCTGGAGTTTTCGCAACAAATTTCAACCTTAATCACGGTTAGACAAGGGCAAAGCAGGCAATTATGGTAAGTATCCAATTAGTTAGTTGTTTAAATATTTTTGAGCAACATAAATATTATTGATAAATTATATACAAATATCAAAACATATGCAAATACTACATTACACGGTAAATTACGAAAATAGCGTAGTTTTTTTGATGAATTCGATGACTGGTGAAATGTGGGTGTTAATTCACTTCTGCCTAACCCTCTGGGGATAGAGGCGTGATTATATGTATGTATGTATGTACCTTATCTCAAAGCTGAGAAATAGACCCGATATCGCCAATATTTTATACCCACTTGCTTGGAAGTAACTGGCCGAGCGATTGTAGTGAGCGAGTCTCCGTTTCGATATGGTGTGATTTCGGTTTTGTCCGTATCTATATAGGTATTTAAACTATCATGGTCACTCACATCAGTATCAAAATAATAAACAGTACGCATCAGGAGTTTGTACTATCTGAAAGGGCTTAAATAGCACATTTCAAATATGTATAAATTATACCTATTTCTTGCCCCATGAAATATGAATAAAATAATAATATAAACCCAACTACTGAAAAAGTATTAAACAAGAAAATATCTAAGATAGCCGTGGTCGTATGCAAAACTCACGTATGAAAAGCATGTAGACAATATCGCGACGAGAGCTTACAAAATGCTAGGTTTTGTCCTCAGATCATGCTCACAATTTTCAAATATGAAGGTGATCAAAATTTTATATTGCTCATACGTTCGCAGCGTCCTTGAGTATTCGATTCCATGATGATGATGATAATGAAAATGATGATAATGATGATGATGATGATAATGATAATGAAGATGATGATAACCGAATTTGTAATCTTACGATGATCACCAATCACCCAATGTTATGTGACCGGTGGTGGCGTGTTAGAACGGTTCCGATTTTCTCTCTTGAAGTGAAATACAGGAGTCAATCATTCATTCAATCAATTATAATCATCATTCATTCAATTATAAACCATGTGTTTGTCAATTTACATATTACTACTGTTAAAAAATTCATCAAAATCGTAATAACATTTATCCAACAAATATTCTTTTACAAACAACAAATTGCAATCCGACTTGGGTACGCCATGACCCGCGTAAAGTAAAATATAATATTGAATATTTTATTGTCCATTGTTTCTGACCAATAATATGAAGGTCAATTTGTTTTTATAATAATATCAACACAAAGCTGCAAAGTACTACTATGTCAAGAAAGTACCCACTGTTCAATAAAAAGGACTACTTCAATAAAAGGAAAGTTACACTAATAGCTCAGTGGTTAAGGAGCCAGCGTTACGATCGAGATGTCCCAGATTCTAATCCATTATACTACCAAAGTGAACCCACTCCTAACAAGCAAATTAGCTTAGTTGGAGGGGCCAGAGGGAATATTTGTAAATTCAGTTGCTGATACTCTTTAAAAAAAGAGATGAAAATAATGTTGTTAAAAAGGTCTAAATGTAATTAAAATGTACAGAATTTACCATAGTTAGTTTTCTAGAAGGATTAAATTTTAGTTTAGGCGAAAAGCAGTTGATTGCTCTGCTAACTGCACCGCCCTTAATTAACCTCATTGTTCTTTAAGAAATGGATTCTGTATAATATGACTTCTATACAGGTATAGAACTACTTGAGTAGGTTTTTGTGCTGTCAGTAGGAAGACTAAAGGCTTGTCCTGCTCGGTCTTCTACACGACGGCACACAATCTCTTTATTTTTATAGGGTTGGCAGCAGCTTATCTTCCAGCTTTTACAAAAATATACAAAAATACTAGAGACAAGCTGTCTAGCAAATTAAAAAAAAAAGAAAAATAGTCTAGTTCTAATATAGTTCGCTGAGTTTCTTGCTGGTGTCTTCTCAGTAGAACTAACCTACCGAACCAGCGAAAGAATCATTTTCCAATGGTTTATTTTACATTATTTAATATTTTTATATTATTTATTGACATTCCTAATTGTAAGCCTTGAAGGCCTCGGATGCGACTTGGAGTATCGAAAGGATTATGAATCTTTAGAGTGCAGCCAAAATAACGTCGAAGAACCAAGCGGTTCGGAGACTCTTTTCTTTGCCGCACCACCAAGACCTTTAATTCATTGATTCGGATATTGGTCGTGCCTCCGACAGCTGTATAAGCCGTATTGTAGAACAGAATGACGAATGTATAAGATTTGACGTTTATGATATAATTAGACGACTGTCATATACGTCAAATCCCATACATATGTCATTCGAATGATTGATTCGGAACATTCAGATGTCCCTGTTCCTAAGCCAACAAATCCATGGCCTCCCTTAATGTTTTGCGGACGTATTGCCATTTCCTCAGCTACTAAAGCACAAATCAGTTTGTGATTTGATCCTTGCACTTTATTTTGCAAAAGTTGAAACGGCACGACGAACCATATCGGGATTATGCGCGGCCTGGTGAGGCAGCCTCCCAAGGTGGTTAACCCCAGTTGGGCCCCTGTACTATACCGCGGGCGGCCAGCGGCACCACCGTTTCTACAGGTCTCCCTGTTCGGCGCATCGCCCCGCGCCATCCCCACTAGACTACGCCAAGACCCACTGGTCCCACTAGTGCTGCGACAACCACCACCTCTGCCCGGCTATGCACTTGCTGACCCCTGAACACAATCCAACCGAGATTGAATTGCTATGGAGGGTTTTTCGCAATAGTGCACGGTGGTACCTACCCGGTCGAAACTTGAGACAAATTTGTGCTACCAAGTTTCATCGCAACGTTCCGTTTCCTCAGAAAACAAAAATTATCTGACATCATTAATAAATAATATATACTAAAAATGGTGAAAAAAAGATTTTATGAATAATAGTTGTACTTTATTTTATAATAAAATATCATTTTGATGCCTTCATTTAGCAGTCATTGTTATGTATGATATTGGAAGATCTATGGACGTGAAATGGAACGAACTTTTCCGTGGTTAGGCGCTTTGGAATATACCTTATTATGTATAGTATATATATAGTTATGATAAAGAATATAAATAATGTAAATATTACCTCTCTGATAAGGTTTGTATTCTTTTTCGTACATTCTGTAGACGCGTGAATGAGAAAGTAGGATGTAGTGGCTTAAATTTATGTTTTATTTTAATATGGCAGATCCGCAAAGGTGATATTATTGAAATTCCATTTTGGACGTTTCATCGTGATCCTCAACTATTCCCCAACCCTCAGAAGTTCGACCCTGAGCGTTTCTCCGAGGAGAACAGTCACAATATCAAACCATTCTCTTCTGATGGAAAGTGGTTACCGTGACCTATGTCTGCCTAAGTCACACTCACGCTACCGACCCTGTAAGCACAAAGTTTTTGTGCCGTCAGTGCAGAAGACAAAACAAAACAAGCCTTTGATCTGCCCACGGACAACACAAAAACTCTTTAGTGAACTCTGGCTACCCTGAAAATCCCAGTGTCACAGGACAGTACATATTTATTGTACTCAAACCTTACAAAATTTAATATTGTTGATGTACTTTTAGCATCTGATAACTGTAAATTGGCCAGCAGCCTAAGTTAGTAATTCTTTAGTCTATTTATTTATTACTCACATTTTACACCATCATCACAGAAAAGTCCAATTCGATAGTGTAGGTAGACTACTATTTTGAAGTTTTATGTCTGTCGTTTTCTCATCAAAAACTTCGTAGCTAAATGGATCGTTCTACTAGGGAAGCGCCCAGTCATCCCCAACAGCGCTCGAGCGGAAAGTTGGTACCGGCCCCGGCCAGTTTTTTACCGGTTCCAGTCAGATTTTACCGGTTCGAATGGATATTTCGCGCAAGACAGTTTTTCCCCAACAGTTTATTATTAAAAGTTTAATAGAACTGTAAATGTATTTTATAAAATACAATAAATATATTCGGACACTTGAGCCGACCTTCTAAATCACTAGCTAGACAGACAGTATAGCAAAACTAATGATGTATGTGGTTTTTATGTACTTAGTATTTGCGCCATTTTTGATAGTCGCCATGTTTCTGAATGACGTCTCTATTAAAAAATAAATCATCGTTAATAGGTACGTTTTAACAAAGTACGAGAAAATAAGCCTTCCACTTCGCGTGGAGTGTCATAGTAGATAAATAATTGAAAAAATATTTCTAATTAAGATTGACTGTGTGTAGTACGTGATCAGTGATTGTTGACAATGATTTCACGTAAAAGATCTCGAATTTGGGCGTTTTACGACGAGATTATAGAAGATAAAGACATGACTCATAGACGTAATTATGTATACGTTTAAACGTTCAATCGTGAAACTCTCTAGGCAGGGTCAACTTGACGGTCATTGACATGTTGATTGAAGTATTGTAGGTGAAGTAAAGCTTTTTAATTCCTGCGATCATTATAAAAAGTTGTATGTCGATATAAATTATCGTTAATATTTAACCTTGATCAGCTAATAATACATTGACACGAAGAAGAAGAAGTCCAATAGTAAAACTAATGATTTTACTTCTATTGCCATTGAATCAGTGTTAAGTATTCGATCCCATCGTAAGTAGCACAATTATTTGTATGACTCACAGATAGCCGACCCAAAAATAATAACAGATATTTGTGTTAATGTATGTTAAAAAATCTCCAGTTATGGTTCATGAAATCTATATTCACTACACTTTCCCCACAAATTTTCATGTATACTAATATTATAAAGCTGAATAGTCTGTTTGTATGCACTAATATCAGGAACTATTGATTCAAATTGTTTTTCTTTTTTGTATTGCTACGTTTAAAAAAATTACAGGTTTATTGACATTGACAATGGCATATTACTTTATTGCAAAGCCAAGTGTAAACAAACAATTTATTCGCAGAAAGAAATAATTATTCGCTCACTGTCTAACTCTATTCTCTATCTTTTTATTTACGATTTAATTCATATTTAATAGGGTAATAAAAAATGCCAAAAGGCTATCAATCCAGACTCAGATTGCTAGATTCAAAAACGTCTCCAGAAGCATTTGGAATATAGTAAACCTATATAGAAACAAGAGACAGAATACGAAAGATAAATTTGTTTTAAAAACCAATAAGGGAATGATAGCAAATCCAGCAGAGGTCATAATATTATAATTATTTATTATATGTTGGTACAAATTATTATAAGGATTTAGAAAAAGTTTACAGTAATAATGATAATTTTGTATTTTAACAATTATATAATTATATTTTGATCTGTATGTTAAGTATAAACTAGAAGATTCACCTTTGCCTAACTCTTCGGAGATAAAAGCGTAATTATATGTATGTATGAATGTACGGCAATATGCTTTCATCTCACCTGAAGCTGAAGACAAAATTCGAAGCAAAGGCACACCAAAAAGGGTACAATGGTGAACCAAAAATGGTACAGTCTGATTGTGAGGCCTTATTATGTGCTTAACTATTGTAAACATCCAGACCAAAGCAAATAGATTTTCGTCCATATAAATACTTACAATTTACCGCGTGGTTTCCGGCAGAGTAGAATTAGGGCTTTATATGTATGTAATAGTAATACATGTACTATTATAGCTATAATGTTTGTAATATAACATATATATATATATAACATAATATATATAAAATATATATATATCGTTGTAATGTATATATATATTATATTATATATATATATAATATACTATTATTTATATATATATATATATTATATATATAATACATAGTATATAAATATAAGAATATATATATATATATATATTAATATATATATAAAATATATATAATATTATATATCTATACGAAACTATTATAGCGTAATAATACTAGTTATGTTGACTTGTCACACTTAACATGACTTCAGCCAGGACTGTCGGTGTGTCGCTGTCAACAGTACAAAGAGTTCTCCGACGTTACGAAGAAACTGGTTCTAACCTACGCAGACCAGGAACGGGCAGAACCAGGTGTACCACAGCACGAGAAGACCGATACTTGGTGAACACCATGCTTCGAAATCGCTTTCTCACAGGAACTGAACTCACCAATCAGTTTCGACGCCTCGGAGGAAGTAACCCAAGTGCATGGACAGTAAGACGTCGGCTTGCTGAATCTAACTTAAAACCCCTTAGACCTGCAAACGGCCCTAAACTGGAGCGTGGGCATCGTATTTCGAGACACTATACGTGTTGATAGTCTTCAATAGATTAGTAACGCGGAGATACTTTTACATGAATCAGCAGATAGTTGTACCTTTATCTTTGAGATTGTGATTATCTTTAATCTGTATTTAGCTCAATATATATATTCGTAAGGTAAACGATAAAATTCAGTGTTTTTATAATCGCGTTGACGGATCGCTGGTCATGTGAGATGATCCAAGATCAGAGCCCGGTAGCTTCCACGTGATAACCTCGCCAAATTACGCTAACTCGCAAAAGGACCCACTTAGCAAGTCAAATATATTTATCACATGTCAAACATGGATAAACGTTAAACATAATGCAAACCGGTATGGTCTCGGGAAGAACGCTGTTCTCAGGCAAGCCATATCGATGTAAGCAAAGCGGCGCGACAGCTTTTTAAAAAGGCGATCATGATAAAGGTACACACATTACATACCTTTGATTTGTCTGACGTTTCGACCAGGTTCCACCGGCCCTGGTCACAGGCTGACCGGCTCAGTGATGCACGCCCGCCGTCTTCGAGCCCATGAGGTAGTAGGTTCTTCATCTACCCGCACATTCTCGATATTTTTAATCTTTTCGTTTCGCTATGTACCGTTTCATTTAGCTCACCTCCGGCAGATTAAAAGTTTCCAAACTAATCGGGTCAGTTACGAGGTGTGGGGTGTGTATCATGATTTTACTTTGTCATAGTCTGCGGGTGTTAATACACCTCTGCCTATCACATCGCGGCTTACAGTCGTGAATATTTGTGTGTCATAAATGTTTAATATGCTATCACGATTTTTGAAGCTCTCATCTAATGATTCATATAAACTCTTTACCGACTTAATGTTATAACGAAAATTTCACCAGGAAATTCTTCCCGAGACCATACCGGTTTGCATTATGTTTAACGTTTATCCATGTTTGACATGTGATAAATATATTTGACTTGCTAAGTGGGTCCTTTTGCGAGTTAGCGTAATTTGGCGAGGTTATCACGTGGAAGCTACCGGGCTCTGATCTTGGATCATCTCACATGACCAGCGATCCGTCAACGCGATTATAAAAACACTGAATTTTATCGTTTACCTTACGAATATATATATTGAGCTAAATACAGATTAAAGATAATCACAATCTCAAAGATAAAGGTACAACTATCTGCTGATTCATGTAAAAGTATCTCCGCGTTACTAATCTATTGAAGACTATCAACACGTATAGTGTCTCGAAATACGATGCCCACGCTCCAGTTTAGGGCCGTTTGCAGGTCTAAGGGGTTTTAAGTTAGATTCAGCAAGCCGACGTCTTACTGTCCATGCACTTGGGTTACTTCCTCCGAGGCGTCGAAACTGATTGGTGAGTTCAGTTCCTGTGAGAAAGCGATTTCGAAGCATGGTGTTCACCAAGTATCGGTCTTCTCGTGCTGTGGTACACCTGGTTCTGCCCGTTCCTGGTCTGCGTAGGTTAGAACCAGTTTCTTCGTAACGTCGGAGAACTCTTTGTACTGTTGACAGCGACACACCGACAGTCCTGGCTGAAGTCATGTTAAGTGTGACAAGTCAACATAACTAGTATTATTACGCTATAATAGTTTCGTATAGATATATAATATTATATATATTTTATATATATATTAATATATATATATATATATATTCTTATATTTATATACTATGTATTATATATATAATATATATATATATATAAATAATAGTATATTATATATATATATAATATAATATATATATACATTACAACGATATATATATATTTTATATATATTATGTTATATATATATATATGTTATATTACAAACATTATAGCTATAATAGTACATGTATTACTATTACATACATATAAAGCCCTAATTCTACTCTGCCGGAAACCACGCGGTAAATTGTAAGTATTTATATGGACGAAAATCTATTTGCTTTGGTCTGGATGTTTACAATAGTTAAGCACATAATAAGGCCTCACAATCAGACTGTACCATTTTTGGTTCACCATTGTACCCTTTTTGGTGTGCCTTTGCTTCGAATTTTGTCTTCAGCTTCAGGTGAGATGAAAGCATATTGCCGTACATTCATACATACATATAATTACGCTTTTATCTCCGAAGAGTTAGGCAAAGGTGAATCTTCTAGTTTATACTTAACATACAGATCAAAATATAATTATATAATTGTTAAAATACAAAATTATCATTATTACTGTAAACTTTTTCTAAATCCTTATAATAATTTGTACCAACATATAATAAATAATTATAATATTATGACCTCTGCTGGATTTGCTATCATTCCCTTATTGGTTTTTAAAACAAATTTATCTTTCGTATTCTGTCTCTTGTTTCTATATAGGTTTACTATATTCCAAATGCTTCTGGAGACGTTTTTGAATCTAGCAATCTGAGTCTGGATTGATAGCCTTTTGGCATTTTTTATTACCCTATTAAATATGAATTAAATCGTAAATAAAAAGATAGAGAATAGAGTTAGACAGTGAGCGAATAATTATTTCTTTCTGCGAATAAATTGTTTGTTTACACTTGGCTTTGCAATAAAGTAATATGCCATTGTCAATGTCAATAAACCTGTAATTTTTTTAAACGTAGCAATACAAAAAAGAAAAACAATTTGAATCAATAGTTCCTGATATTAGTGCATACAAACAGACTATTCAGCTTTATAATATTAGTATACATGAAAATTTGTGGGGAAAGTGTAGTGAATATAGATTTCATGAACCATAACTGGAGATTTTTTAACATACATTAACACAAATATCTGTTATTATTTTTGGGTCGGCTATCTGTGAGTCATACAAATAATTGTGCTACTTACGATGGGATCGAATACTTAACACTGATTCAATGGCAATAGAAGTAAAATCATTAGTTTTACTATTGGACTTCTTCTTCTTCGTGTCAATGTATTATTAGCTGATCAAGGTTAAATATTAACGATAATTTATATCGACATACAACTTTTTATAATGATCGCAGGAATTAAAAAGCTTTACTTCACCTACAATACTTCAATCAACATGTCAATGACCGTCAAGTTGACCCTGCCTAGAGAGTTTCACGATTGAACGTTTAAACGTATACATAATTACGTCTATGAGTCATGTCTTTATCTTCTATAATCTCGTCGTAAAACGCCCAAATTCGAGATCTTTTACGTGAAATCATTGTCAACAATCACTGATCACGTACTACACACAGTCAATCTTAATTAGAAATATTTTTTCAATTATTTATCTACTATGACACTCCACGCGAAGTGGAAGGCTTATTTTCTCGTACTTTGTTAAAACGTACCTATTAACGATGATTTATTTTTTAATAGAGACGTCATTCAGAAACATGGCGACTATCAAAAATGGCGCAAATACTAAGTACATAAAAACCACATACATCATTAGTTTTGCTATACTGTCTGTCTAGCTAGTGATTTAGAAGGTCGGCTCAAGTGTCCGAATATATTTATTGTATTTTATAAAATACATTTACAGTTCTATTAAACTTTTAATAATAAACTGTTGGGGAAAAACTGTCTTGCGCGAAATATCCATTCGAACCGGTAAAATCTGACTGGAACCGGTAAAAAACTGGCCGGGGCCGGTACCAACTTTCCGCTCGAGCGCTGTTGGGGATGACTGGGCGCTTCCCTAGTAGAACGATCCATTTAGCTACGAAGTTTTTGATGAGAAAACGACAGACATAAAACTTCAAAATAGTAGTCTACCTACACTATCGAATTGGACTTTTCTGTGATGATGGTGTAAAATGTGAGTAATAAATAAATAGACTAAAGAATTACTAACTTAGGCTGCTGGCCAATTTACAGTTATCAGATGCTAAAAGTACATCAACAATATTAAATTTTGTAAGGTTTGAGTACAATAAATATGTACTGTCCTGTGACACTGGGATTTTCAGGGTAGCCAGAGTTCACTAAAGAGTTTTTGTGTTGTCCGTGGGCAGATCAAAGGCTTGTTTTGTTTTGTCTTCTGCACTGACGGCACAAAAACTTTGTGCTTACAGGGTCGGTAGCGTGAGTGTGACTTAGGCAGACATAGGTCACGGTAACCACTTTCCATCAGAAGAGAATGGTTTGATATTGTGACTGTTCTCCTCGGAGAAACGCTCAGGGTCGAACTTCTGAGGGTTGGGGAATAGTTGAGGATCACGATGAAACGTCCAAAATGGAATTTCAATAATATCACCTTTGCGGATCTGCCATATTAAAATAAAACATAAATTTAAGCCACTACATCCTACTTTCTCATTCACGCGTCTACAGAATGTACGAAAAAGAATACAAACCTTATCAGAGAGGTAATATTTACATTATTTATATTCTTTATCATAACTATATATATACTATACATAATAAGGTATATTCCAAAGCGCCTAACCACGGAAAAGTTCGTTCCATTTCACGTCCATAGATCTTCCAATATCATACATAACAATGACTGCTAAATGAAGGCATCAAAATGATATTTTATTATAAAATAAAGTACAACTATTATTCATAAAATCTTTTTTTCACCATTTTTAGTATATATTATTTATTAATGATGTCAGATAATTTTTGTTTTCTGAGGAAACGGAACGTTGCGATGAAACTTGGTAGCACAAATTTGTCTCAAGTTTCGACCGGGTAGGTACCACCGTGCACTATTGCGAAAAACCCTCCATAGCAATTCAATCTCGGTTGGATTGTGTTCAGGGGTCAGCAAGTGCATAGCCGGGCAGAGGTGGTGGTTGTCGCAGCACTAGTGGGACCAGTGGGTCTTGGCGTAGTCTAGTGGGGATGGCGCGGGGCGATGCGCCGAACAGGGAGACCTGTAGAAACGGTGGTGCCGCTGGCCGCCCGCGGTATAGTACAGGGGCCCAACTGGGGTTAACCACCTTGGGAGGCTGCCTCACCAGGCCGCGCATAATCCCGATATGGTTCGTCGTGCCGTTTCAACTTTTGCAAAATAAAGTGCAAGGATCAAATCACAAACTGATTTGTGCTTTAGTAGCTGAGGAAATGGCAATACGTCCGCAAAACATTAAGGGAGGCCATGGATTTGTTGGCTTAGGAACAGGGACATCTGAATGTTCCGAATCAATCATTCGAATGACATATGTATGGGATTTGACGTATATGACAGTCGTCTAATTATATCATAAACGTCAAATCTTATACATTCGTCATTCTGTTCTACAATACGGCTTATACAGCTGTCGGAGGCACGACCAATATCCGAATCAATGAATTAAAGGTCTTGGTGGTGCGGCAAAGAAAAGAGTCTCCGAACCGCTTGGTTCTTCGACGTTATTTTGGCTGCACTCTAAAGATTCATAATCCTTTCGATACTCCAAGTCGCATCCGAGGCCTTCAAGGCTTACAATTAGGAATGTCAATAAATAATATAAAAATATTAAATAATGTAAAATAAACCATTGGAAAATGATTCTTTCGCTGGTTCGGTAGGTTAGTTCTACTGAGAAGACACCAGCAAGAAACTCAGCGAACTATATTAGAACTAGACTATTTTTCTTTTTTTTTTAATTTGCTAGACAGCTTGTCTCTAGTATTTTTGTATATTTTTGTAAAAGCTGGAAGATAAGCTGCTGCCAACCCTATAAAAATAAAGAGATTGTGTGCCGTCGTGTAGAAGACCGAGCAGGACAAGCCTTTAGTCTTCCTACTGACAGCACAAAAACCTACTCAAGTAGTTCTATACCTGTATAGAAGTCATATTATACAGAATCCATTTCTTAAAGAACAATGAGGTTAATTAAGGGCGGTGCAGTTAGCAGAGCAATCAACTGCTTTTCGCCTAAACTAAAATTTAATCCTTCTAGAAAACTAACTATGGTAAATTCTGTACATTTTAATTACATTTAGACCTTTTTAACAACATTATTTTCATCTCTTTTTTTAAAGAGTATCAGCAACTGAATTTACAAATATTCCCTCTGGCCCCTCCAACTAAGCTAATTTGCTTGTTAGGAGTGGGTTCACTTTGGTAGTATAATGGATTAGAATCTGGGACATCTCGATCGTAACGCTGGCTCCTTAACCACTGAGCTATTAGTGTAACTTTCCTTTTATTGAAGTAGTCCTTTTTATTGAACAGTGGGTACTTTCTTGACATAGTAGTACTTTGCAGCTTTGTGTTGATATTATTATAAAAACAAATTGACCTTCATATTATTGGTCAGAAACAATGGACAATAAAATATTCAATATTATATTTTACTTTACGCGGGTCATGGCGTACCCAAGTCGGATTGCAATTTGTTGTTTGTAAAAGAATATTTGTTGGATAAATGTTATTACGATTTTGATGAATTTTTTAACAGTAGTAATATGTAAATTGACAAACACATGGTTTATAATTGAATGAATGATGATTATAATTGATTGAATGAATGATTGACTCCTGTATTTCACTTCAAGAGAGAAAATCGGAACCGTTCTAACACGCCACCACCGGTCACATAACATTGGGTGATTGGTGATCATCGTAAGATTACAAATTCGGTTATCATCATCTTCATTATCATTATCATCATCATCATCATTATCATCATTTTCATTATCATCATCATCATGGAATCGAATACTCAAGGACGCTGCGAACGTATGAGCAATATAAAATTTTGATCACCTTCATATTTGAAAATTGTGAGCATGATCTGAGGACAAAACCTAGCATTTTGTAAGCTCTCGTCGCGATATTGTCTACATGCTTTTCATACGTGAGTTTTGCATACGACCACGGCTATCTTAGATATTTTCTTGTTTAATACTTTTTCAGTAGTTGGGTTTATATTATTATTTTATTCATATTTCATGGGGCAAGAAATAGGTATAATTTATACATATTTGAAATGTGCTATTTAAGCCCTTTCAGATAGTACAAACTCCTGATGCGTACTGTTTATTATTTTGATACTGATGTGAGTGACCATGATAGTTTAAATACCTATATAGATACGGACAAAACCGAAATCACACCATATCGAAACGGAGACTCGCTCACTACAATCGCTCGGCCAGTTACTTCCAAGCAAGTGGGTATAAAATATTGGCGATATCGGGTCTATTTCTCAGCTTTGAGATAAGGTACATACATACATACATATAATCACGCCTCTATCCCCAGAGGGTTAGGCAGAAGTGAATTAACACCCACATTTCACCAGTCATCGAATTCATCAAAAAAACTACGCTATTTTCGTAATTTACCGTGTAATGTAGTATTTGCATATGTTTTGATATTTGTATATAATTTATCAATAATATTTATGTTGCTCAAAAATATTTAAACAACTAACTAATTGGATACTTACCATAATTGCCTGCTTTGCCCTTGTCTAACCGTGATTAAGGTTGAAATTTGTTGCGAAAACTCCAGGAAGGGTATAGGTACCTAGGTGGTACGCGAAAGACACTCTGGTAGCTATTGCTAGTGCGTATTTACGTAAAGCACAACACTACATAAATTTATAGCGCTAGCGTAGGCAAGAGATACAGATGTAGGAACTTAATTGCAATATATTTGATAAGTAGGTTTACTCATCCGCACTAATTATTATGTGATAAAAGGTGTTGTATTATTGACGGTGTGACAACCAGGAAATAAATTCCGGTTTGTCACACTGGTGTGAGTACTTGGTTGGCCCACGAGTTCGGTATCGTGGTATTAGAAATAGAAATAGAATTTATTTGCTCATAAACATGGTAGAACAATGTCAGCATTGTTCCCAGTGAGTGATCTAATGATACTCGTGTTGGGAATGGCCCGCTACTTCCCTTAGTTTTTAATAAACTAGTAAATTATATACAATTTAGTATAGAAATATTATTTTATTTAGGATATATTATATATAATTAAGATCGTCATATTGCGAGACAGCTGGCAACATCGTGCAACGTTAGCAAACGTGTTGAGCGTCACCATTTACGTGTCTTAATGTGGACAAATACATACGAAGCTTTAGCAACTCACATGAGCATCATGCGGTATCATATTCATAAACTCCTGTGTAACATTCCCTCTACCTGTTGAATAATACATAGGGGTTGTTGTCATAATTGCATATAATTATGGAATGGATATATGTTAAAACTATATTCCTGCTAGTGTAACAATTTTATGGTTGGCGGAACAAACGGGGCACATACTCATCCCAACCGCAGCGCACAGGACAAGCCTTCAGTGTTCCCACTGACAGCACAAATTCTCCAGTGAGCTAAACTTCTATATTGTCCGTGAAGCGACTGCCACCTGATATCGCAAGCCTATGTTGATGAACTTTTTAGGGCACCAACTACCCGTAACGACTGCCACAGAAGTTGGTGTTGCAACCAGGACTGACGGCTTAACGTGAGAAGGAATCCGCTTTGAATTATGTACTTGTAGGAATCGAAACTAATTTTGAGACAATCTTGTTAAGAGGAACTTCAATTTTATTTATTCTATTTATACTAAAAAGGCACGACTTAGTTTCAAAAAATATCACAGAATCGAACATGGAAAGTACAAAAAATATTTTCCAATTCGAACATATAGTTCTTGAGATTAGCGCATTCAAACAAACAAATAAACTCTTCAGCTTTATAAAATAAGTTTAGATATTTTGATAACGGTTTTTTTTTATACAACTTAGGTGGCAGACAAGCACACGGCTTCACGCAAAAACTACTGAGCGAATATTGATGCGTTTATTTTTGTTAGAAAGGTCTTAGTCAGGCTTAAAATCTTATATTTATTTGATTGCTATCGGTTGAGTATTACCGCAGATCAGAGATCCACGTGGAGGAGTCGCGTGTGGAAGGCTAGTCTTAAAGAAACGCCATAGATTTTCCATAATTATTCTTTTCTATAGAGTCTATATAAACCACGAACTACGATTAACAATTTCTTTAGAAAAGTTATGTCCTTATATTTTTAACATAATCATTATCTTAGGTTGCATCCGGGAGCTCTTATTTCATCCTAACCCTAAGCTTTAAAACATCCCCGGAAGTGTATGAGATGTTATTAAACCCTCATTTCACCATATGCAAAACTGGACACTTCTTCACATTTTTTTTACGTGCGAAAAGTCACCACGGTTACCACCACCACCGGAGCCGGTGGGAGAGGTTATGTCGTACCCATTAATTTTCTTTCAGTTTATGATTGGTACAAGGGTACCGCTTCTTATAAAACTTGTTACGAACTTTTAGACAGCAGTCGGATTTTTATATTTTTATTAATAAAATAATATTTTTTTATCTATTTGCTGTGTTGGGTACCAGTGGAATAGAATAGTGGTCACTGTTGAGTAAATTTGAATACTTAGATCTTCTTTCCTTGTAGTCTCGGTTATAGGCTTACATGATATAAGTACTTACTGAAATATATTAGCACAGGTCACTATTAGACAAACGGGTTAGTTAAGTAGCTGCGTTATAATGTAAACTCAACGCGGACGAAGTCACAGGCAATAGCTAGTACCTACATAAACTTATTAAAATACGTCATGATTATTGAATAACCGTGACGTATCGTTTTAATACTTATAATAACCATAGCATTATCGGTTAGTTAAATAGGGAAAGTATTTCGGGTTCTGTAATTTTCGTTTTAATTTTGTCCTGTAGATTATATTACTATTTCTAAGTTACGGCCATAATGTAGATAAGTAAATAACACCTCAACTTGCCAAATCAACTACCTATGTAGGTACAGATAGAACCAATTATAAATTACCCCAGCCCAAAATCCAAACTTAACATCCTATAGTGAAGAAAGTGTATCGGGTGCTAATATCATCAATAAACTATAATACATCTCAATAAACAGACTTTTAGATGTTAATCCACAAGGAAAAGTTAATGTAATTACAAAACATCAGTGTTTAAATATTAAATTGCAGGAAATCGATGTCCGAATTTTTTGTATAATGTACTGCACTTACCATATCTAGTATTATAATCAAGGTCTGGCAGTGTCACGACATGTATGTACTGCGAGCGCTTGAGTTTGCCTCCATCCGTGAACAAGTTGCTGTGTCCCTTCGCAATCTTGTCCATGCCGGTCTTGCCATACTGCACGGTAGACTCATGGGTAGCGTTGAATGTAGACCATGTTACAACTATGTCATTTATATTTTCTGGAACAAATTGATACGGATTATATATCATGGTAAAATTTCAGCTCGATCGGTGCTTGAAAACTGTTAGGCTAACATACTAATCCAACAGAAAGAGTGCAGTAATAAAAACTCAATTGAATAATACCACTGGCCTTGTGTTAAGAGAGTGATGAAACTGTGACAATTTATTGTGAATCAACAACATCCTGACGACACCCACATGCCAATCATTCCTGTGTAGGAACTTTTTAAGAACAAAGCAACTCAACCAGTAAAATTTTAAAAATCTATAACTCACTTGTGAAATAAAGCAAGAAAAAAGTCACAGTTTCATTATAGGAGTCATTATATGCCTAATTCCGGTGAAATTAGAGCCGTTTTATGAGCAAATGTTGAAAAAAAAGAATTTTATAATAACCTGAATGTTTGAATTTCTTGTTTTTGTTTAGTGGTGATTTACAAATTACAGATATATTAGTTATGTGATTGTTCCATAGCTCGAAAAAAATCCGTGGTATTGTAATAATTATAAATATAAACAATTGAGCAGTCCGACTGGGGAAGAACATAATCGCACAACCACAACACAAATAGATATATAAAGAGCGCAGGCAATTTCCTACTGTATTTGGTTGCGCCAATGAGAGTGAAAATCAAGTGTACTTGTGGATGCCATTACAAGTGAGAATGCAGAAAACCAAATTCAGTTTGAATTTCACATCACGGCAGCACCAGCAAAAACAAATTTTAAATTTATTTATTTCATCATGTTTATGTATATTCTAAAACTCTGCTCCCAGCGGCTGGCAGGGCGGAAATCCGTGGAGATTTCCGCACGAAAAAAAAAAGTAAAGGACGGCTTGAGTCGTAAACGTAAGTGATAACCGGCAGCGTCGCTATTTCAGGTAAGCCCCGTGGTATTCGCACGGCGCGCAAGCACGTGAACCATCGTCGTGAGCAACGATGGGCCGACAAAGACTACAAGAAGGCACACATGGGGACGAGGTGGAAGGCCAATCCCTTCGAGTCTGAAAAAACACAACTTTTTTTTTTTATACCACTAAGTTGGCAGACAAGCACACGGCCTACCTGATAACCATATAATTTTACAATCAATTGGGCCCTTTTTCAAATTTGATTTTTTTATGATATAACTTTACAATAACTAAGAAGTTTTAATACCTTCATTTAAGGAGTATTACATTGTCTATTAAATACAATTTATTGCATTAACCTAGCATTTTTAGTTTCCGAGATTTTTAGGATTCTTTAAGTGACCCAAGTGAGAGCTTATATATTATTAAACCATCCCTGAAAAATCTGTAGATTTTGAACATCAGAAAGCAGAGCTATATGAGATTTAGTAAGTGAGGTTAACCACCTTGCACACTTCTATAATGAAGCCTTCATTACCTCTTAGATGCTCACCATAGTATGAACGTGCCTGTTTTATCTGATATGTCCCTAAATATATTGTACAAACGGCTATTAATCATTGTTGTCTTTAATAGCTTTTAGAGACGATTTTATTGCTGAACAGAGAAAGTGTCTTTTGGAGACAATCGTATTTTTGTTGTTAAAAGTAATCAACGTTTTCAAATTTATTTTGTAAAGGAAACACTGTTCGACATACAGGAAGGTATATTTATATGTATAAATCAAAATAATTTACAAATGGTATACGAAGCACCTATATCAAAACGGAATTGATATCCGACAACTTGGTTTGGCAGTTGTTGGGTGTTGAGTGTGCAAATATACATTTAGTTCCTCAAACATTCTTTCTTTCTTGACCGCAAGAAACAAACCTCTACCTCACGATAAAATTCCTACCAAAAAACTCATTACAAAACTTTCCTAAACGCTATACATGCCTACTTAACAGTAGTTCTTCTTATCTCTTAATGAAACAAACAAGCAATGGTCACGCAATAAGTTATAAAATCGATTTGACCGTTCGCAGGAAAATTCATAATATATTATTTTACATTTAGATCCTCAATCAGAGTCACAATTATGACTAACTACTGTATTATTGAGTCTTATTTGGTTGAATAATTGTCAAAATTAATATACTATTGCTACATTTCATAAAATTAAAAATATGTGGGCAAAGCTACAATCATTTAATAGGTACCTAATTATGTATGTATATCTGTATTATAGGACCCAGAACACAAGCTAATTTAGCTATGCTTACTTAGGTTCTAGATAGCATTGTGTAGTATAGAATGTCTTGAATTCCGGGCCTTAATGGTGCGACAAAAGAAAGAGTCTCTGAAACGCTTGGTTCTTGATCTGATACTTTGCACTGTGTGCGGGTGATATATAAGTCCTGCACGTGTTGTCCTGTGTAGGAAAGGAGAGGGTGGGACTATTTGGAAGAACTATACTATAAAACTACCAAATATACCACAAAACTACCACATTCAGGGATTTTCTTCACGAGTTCCTCCAACAACGCGAATTGGTTGTTAATACTGTTCGGGCACTTCATTGCCAGACGACCTTTACATAACACAAGATGAGTTTTATCGTTAATAAAACTCATTTTCGGATAAATACGTGAGATATGCAGGTACAGACGTAAACATGGATTATAAAAACAAGAGGAGTCTAGGTTCAACTATTATTTCAGAGATTAAGTATTGCGTAATATCTATTCAAATTAAAATACTTTCGTATGAATTGGAATGAGGCACAACCACGTGTCTACCCACGCAGGTACCAGGCAAATACGACGTAATTGAAAAAAACCGGTCAGGTCAAACAAGTAATAAAAGTAATGTGGAAAAGTACAAGTTATCAATATGCGTAGTTCTCAGTTCAATGTTCTTACAGTAGAGAGACCGCGGTAGACCGGTAGACCGCGTTAGACCGAAAATATAAAATAAAGTACATAGCAGTAAAATATTATGAATGCAGTTTTTGTTATTTTAGTGAAATCATGGCACGAATTTTCTTCGTATGAAATGAAGAAAATATTGCTACTGCTCTATAGAAAGTATAGTTCTCTCAGATTTAGGTTCAGAACAAACACATAATCTTCCTTTCTTATTAGAGTTTCGTACCTCAAGAGGGAACTGGCCACTTACATAAACAATATTTAAAAATTTAGAAATTTTGTCCGAAACGTCGTTTAAAAAAATCTCGCATTTGCTGTCATTTAGTCCTAAACCAATTAATCTAAATTTATTTTTAATAAATGCCAAATCTTGTAAAACTATCTCCACATCTCCCCCTAGAGTCCCATCGTCTAGGTACCATACATTAAATTTAGAATTTAACCGCCGAATAATGGGCTGAATAGCTAAACTACATTTGATAATGGCAGCGTAAAAATTTAGGCAAGTTAACTACTCCCCATTAATTACGTGATTTAGACATAACCATTTCACTTTCTCAATTATAGGTTAGGGTATGCGTTGTGGGATACAGGGAGGCCAGAGATGCCCTCCGAGCGGAGATTAAGCGGACGAAAGCCGCGGCTTATAAGGAGCTCATAGAGACGCTGGAGCGGGACCCATGGGGGCGGCCTTACCTTATGGTAAGAGGAAAGCTGCGCCCCCGGGCCCCACCGTTGACCCAGGTTCTCCAGCCAGCTCTGCTCGGTGGAGTGGTCGAGTCCCTGTTCCCGATGCGAGCGGAACACGTTCCGCCGCAGATGACTCCGCCACCTCGGTCGCCTATGGCGCCCAGTGTGGTAGTTGACGACGATGTCCCCGAGGTCACTTGGGTGGAACTGGAGCTGGCGGTGCGAAGGCTTAGAGCCAAGAAGAGCACCGCCCCGGGACCCGACGGCATTCCAGGCCGCGCATGGGTCCTAGCTCTGGGAGAAGACGGTCTCGAACCCCGACTGAGAGGGTTCCTCAGCGCATGCTTGGAGCGGGGCCAGTTTCCGAAGATGTGGAAGACGGGGAAACTGGTCCTCATCCGAAAGGAGGGTCGCCCGGCGGACGAACCGTCCGGCTACCGGCCCATTGTGTTGCTCGACGAGGTGGGCAAGCTCTTTGAAAGAGTTATTGCGAAGCGCCTCGTCGAGCACCTCTCTGGTAGGGGGCCGGACCTGGCGGATGCCCAATATGGCTTCCGCCGGTGGCGGTCCACCGTGGATGCCATCATGCGCGTGAGGACTTTGGCGGAGGAGGCAGTCGCCCGGGGTGAGGTGACGTTGGCGGTGTCCTTGGACATCTCCAACGCGTTCAACACCTTGCCCTGGAGTTGCATCAGGGAGGCACTCGTGTACCACGGTGTGCCTCTCTACCTCCGCCGCATAGTCGGGGCGTACCTGACGGAGAGAGCCGTCATCTACCCAAGTGCGACCGGCGTCGGTCGGCGTGAGATGTCGTGCGGTGTTCCACAGGGATCGGTTCTTGGGCCGCTACTGTGGAACATTGGATACGACTGGGTGCTTCGCGGTGAGCTTGCGGATGGCGCCGCCGTCACGTGCTATGCGGACGACACACTAGTGACGGCGAGCGGGGCTACATACCGCGAAGCGATCCTGAGAGCCACGACGTGGAACGGATCCGGCGGCTGGGCCTTGAGGTGGCTTTGCATAAATCCGAGGCCATGTTCTTTCATGGACCTCGGCGCACGCCACCACCTGGTTCCAGTCTCACAGTGGGAGGCACTCTCATCGGCATCAAGCCCCAGATGAAATATCTGGGGCTCGTGCTCGACGGCCGGTGGGACTTCGGGAAGCACTTCCGAAGTCTAGGCCCCAAATTGGTGGGCACAGCCAACGCTCTGGCGCGGCTACTGCCTAACCTGAGGGGCCCGGAGGACTCCTGCAGGAGACTCTACGCGGGTGTCGTGCGGTCCATGGCCCTGTACGGGTGTCCCGTGTGGGCGGACACCCTGAATGATCGGCACATGCCCCTGCTGCAGCGTCCGCAGCAGAAGTTGGCGTGCCGCATCATAAGGGGGTACCGCACGATATCCTTCAACGCGGCGAGTCTCCTCGCCGGATCGCCACCATGGATCCTGGAAGCGAGATCCCTTTCGGCGCTATACCGGTTCCGAAAGGCGGCGCGGGAGCGGGGTCACGATCCCGAGCCCGAAGAAATTCGGGCCGTGAGATCCCGGCTCCACAGGGAAATGGTGGCGGAATGGGAGCTACGACTTGGGCGACCAGGCGCAGGGCGCGCCGTAGTAGCGGCGATAAGACCCATCATGGGGGAGTGGCTAGAGAGGCCACACGGCAGCCTCTCGTACCGTCTGACGCAGATGATCACCGAGCACGGGTGCTTCGGAAAGTATCTGCGTCGGATGGAGAAAGAGCCAACGTCCGAGTGCCATCACTGCGATGCGAGCGAGGACTCAGGTCCGCACACGCTCACCGAGTGTCTGGCGTGGGAGACGCCGAGGCGGGAGCTTGTGGCGGCCCTGGGAGTGAGAGTTCTCACGCTCTCCACCTTGCTCGCGGCGATGGTCCGCTGCGCGGATGCGTGGGCGGCCGGCGCCTCCTTCTGCGAGCAAGTAATGCTCGTGAAGGAGGAGGCGGGGCGGGAGCGGCAGCGGGAGCGACGAAGGATCGCAAGCCAAGCTGCCCGCGTACGAAGGCAACTCGGGCGTCGGAGGTCGATGAACGACCTTCGCCCCCCATGAGCGCCGGCCTGGGGGTGACAGGTGGAGCCGCCTGTCACCCTGGCAGAAGCAGGCCGCGGCGGTGGCGCGCGTGGCGCGCCTCCCCGTTTCCGGGGACGAGTTGGGGACTCTGTAGTCCCCACACCCGAGAAGAGGGCCAGATCGTGAGAGATGGCCCTGGGTCGGCCGGGGTGCGAGGGATATGCCTGTCAACCTCACCTTCGGCAACCAAAGCGACCCACAGGCGGCGTGCGTTTTAGTCGGTTCGAGTCCGACATAACCTCCTTCACCGGCTCCGGTGGGGAGGTATCCGTGGGGATTTTGCGCACGTAAAAAAAAAAAAAAAAAAGGGTATGCGTTAACATAATGAGCCACTCTACGGTACACTGATTGTTAAACCGTCTAACCTTTGAAAGAGAAACCACTTTTTATGCAGTCCCTGAGCTCTTGCGTAACTTGCCAGGATCGAGCAACTTTTTGCACTCGTATGGAGTTAAGCAGAATTCTTTTTACATGCTTTTTTTCTTCTAAAAACGGTCTTTCAATGAAAACTGCCACATCCGCTAGATTTGGGTCAGTCTGGCGACAATCATTGTGTACCTTGCTTTATAACCATTTACTTTAAATACAAAATCTCGCAAGTGTGTGCTATTTTTTGACCTCGATATTTAGCATGCAAACAGATAACACCGTTTCCCTTTTTATTTTCCCGTGCATAAAATTACTACGTACGAATACGTTGCATAAGAAATACTTTTGAATGCAAGTGATTGCTGTTTATACCCCATGTATTTTCTATTTGGTTTAAATCAGGAGACCGTGCTGGCCGTGGAATAACGTTGACCTCTGCATGTTCCCTAAGCCATTCATTTGCCACCGTTTTTTTGAACCATCTTTCGTTAGCCAGACTCTAAAACTGCGAGATAGGTACTTACTTTGTATTTGTCTTGAAATATGTATTGTATACTCTAAGGCTAAGGCGATTGCTAAGAAAACCTCATTCATTGTAGGGCCGCAATTCCTGGGCACACCGGTTACCATTTCCTCGAGTATCGGGATCCTTGATGTCTATATCTCCAGCGAAGTCCAGTACCGCAGTCATTTGGAGTACAAGGTTAAGTTGGCATCAAAGAACATAGCTCAACACAGCGAAGAAGAAGCAGGACAAGCCTTTAGTCTTCCCACTGACAGCACAAATTCTCCAGTGAGCTCTGGCTACCCTACTCACCGCTGGTAACACAACACGAAGTTATTATAGCCGTGATATTCTGTAGGGCGGAGGTACTTCCCCAGTCGGACTGCTCAATCGGGCGGAAATACCGCCGTAGCGAGGTTTATTTATTTATTTATTTATTAAGAACCCGAGACCTCGTCTCAGCATTCCATTACCCATACTACTAGGCTACCACGGCTCAAAACTATGCTAACTATACAATATATGCGAAAATGTAATAAAAAAAATATATAATCGAGATTCAGGTCTGTTAGTCATTTAGTCGGTTTTGTTCGTGATAATTGTCAGTAAACGCAGTCAGAAAAGAGGGTCACCATTACATACACATACCATGTTTTCATCTATGATTTTTTTTTGCTTATACATAATATTATTGAAAGTCCTCTGTGGCGTAGCGGTAGAACGTTTAACTGCTACGCAGGAGGCGCGGGTTCGATTCCCGCGCAGTCATGGAGACAATATGGAGTTCGGCCGCTTCACAGTTAGACTGGAAAAACGGTGACCCCGGACTCCGAGATGAAGGCCCCGGATGCGTCGGAAACAAACGCATAGATGATGAGTACGAAGTATGGACGTCCGCATGCGTACACACCCATAACGCAGCTATTACATAAAACAACGCGGTGTTTAGTACCGAGACAATTAAAACAAAAATTATTAGCGCGAACAAATTTATAACGATCATTAGGCGATAATTTTAGGAAACCCGGACACCTGTACAATTGCGAATGATGAGTATTACACAAAGAGCAAACAGGTGATTGTAGAACTATGGTTACCCTACTTTGAATAACTGTCGCATACAATGCGTTGTCAATGAAATTCACGAGGAAAAAAAGCACATTGTATTTTTAAGCAGTATTGCGTGCCTTCCTTAGCGTTTTTTTTTTAATAGAATGGACACTTTTTTATCTGAGAGGGATGTGTGGTGTGACAAGAATGGATAAAATTTTATCTACGAGTAGGTAAGGTAGGATTAAACACCCAATCTTAAGTACCCTTCCTAATCATTGTCACAACATCCTTTCCTTAAGCGGTCTCTTATCAAACTGTTCTTAATCTGTATAGTTCAAGGTTACACTGCACTTATTTATCGCAACTGCGTTAATAAACCAAATTCAGTCAATATTTCGTTTAAATCTATGTGTAGGCATTTTTACAAACGTGCAAACCATTCATTTATAGTACTCACTAACGGCATTGTATTCTAATCAGTCTAAACATATTTAGTTTCATCATTAAACTCCACATTCAGTAATTACGTTTGAGCATTTTGGTACTGCAAGAGATGTACATTCGCCCCTATAAATTTGGAATACGTCTGCCTCGTGACCATCTCTCACGATCCGGCCCTCTCCAACTGAAAGGGCCTAATTAGCACATTTCAAATATGTAAAAATTATACCTATTACTTGCTCAAAATAATATAAATAAAAAAATTATGTTTAAAACTAAAACCCGCCTACTGCAAAATCATGCTAAAAAAGTCGAGAGCTATATATGCAGTCGACCGGTATTTTTAAACTCTTGGCCAGTACAGATTAATCAGTCATATAATTCAATGAAGGTATCCGTTTAATTCCGAAATTTGTAAATACCTTACTGTTATGACATACAGGGACCATAAAAACAAATATTATTGGTTCATACTTATTCAAGAACTGATATTGTCTGCCTATTTTTCCGTTAGTCACCATGAGGTCCCATCACAACCGAATCACATCCGAAGGGTGCCGTAAGAACGACACCCTACGGATGTGATTCGGATGTGATGGGTTAGTGATACTTGTATTCTTGCTCCATCCCCACCCGATGCTATGTTATCTTCGGTTGAGACGCGGTTATCGGGAGATATTGTTTGGGATTTCTGGGATCGATAACCTGGTCGTCTAGCCATGAGGCGCGACGCTGAGGTTATGTTGCGAGCCGCGAACAGGTATCGGAGTTCAAGTAACGGTCTCGTCGTCCGGATCGGCTCGACTCGTGTTACAACGCAGCGTCATCGCGAGCCCTCCCCGAGAAGTTCAATAATAATGTACAAAGCTTGTTATCATGGGTTTTGTTATGTTTGCGTTGAATTACAGATTGGCTAAGGTGGTCTGCGCAGGTGGACGGTGGGTAAGTATGTACCGCTAATATAGGGTGAAACATATATTTCATGAAAACAATATTTGTAATCATCAAATATCATATTTCAATGTAGTTTATTAATATAGTTATAACCGAAAGTCCTCTCCACTGATCGCCACTACTATTCGCGGATTGTGATTCGCGGAAGATGGATTCAAACTATCCGGAACGTGGAATCCAGTGATTAAGATACTAAAACCAAAAAACACAGTGCCGTTCAAAACTGGCATAGTGAGTGTGATTTGTTTCTTGACAGATATTGTTATATTTATTTCTAAAATTATCGAGTTTGACAGAAAAATCACGTTACAGATAGGGTACTGGCATAGCATTACAACTTACACGCTCATCATTATTACAGCAGCGTCTAACCACTTGAAACATAAAAAATATGTTTGCTTACCAGATTCAACGAAGGTGCGTCAAATTTGGTGTGGGACATAGTAACAGGTGACGAAACATGGATTTATTGCTACGATCCCAAAACAAAGCAGCAATCGAGCGTATGGGTCTTTCAAGATGAGCCGAAACCAACCAAAGTGGCACATCCGCGGCAACCCGATCACCTGTCTTGTTTGTGTGTAAAGCGTCAATGGAACAGTTAACTTCATCCCCGCATAATACAGTCCACTAGCTCACGTGGCCAATCGCGCCAACAAACGGTATGTACAACAGAAAAAATCACCACTATTGGTCCAAAGAAAATCCACTAAGAGTTACGGCAAGTCATAATCACCTCACAGTGACCAGCCTTGGACGCCGTGAAATGTCATGCTGTATTCCACAGGGACCGTCACGTGTTATGTGGCTAATATGCTCGTGAGGGCGTGTGATGCTACCGCCACGAAGTGACCCAGGTGCTCATGAGCGTTTGTTCAAGTTGTGGAGAGGATCTGGCGGCTGGGAATCGAGATTAGACATAGAGATAGACTACATCTTAAATTGAAAAATGTACCAGACAATATAACACTGGCAGTAATATATAAAAGGTACAGGAATTTTTGCAATAAACTATTGAAAAAATTAAAATTACAACACGATAGAAATGAATTACAAAAGGCTGGAAGCAATAGTAAGCTGATTTGGAAATTCATAAAAAAACATACGTTTAGGTCAAACCCCACCGAACCACCATTCGATTTAGTATCTAAGGAGATCCAACTTGATTCAATGAATAAAATAAACACCTTTTTTGCAAACGTCGGCAAAAATTTGGCAGAAAAATCTCTAAACACTAGTTGGTGGCGCGATTCTCATGCCGTTTCATTATGTACGTAAAAGAAATGTTAATTAGTTCAATGCGAAGTGACTATGCGTCTATTTTGACAATTGAGCGGTGCGGAAACTATTGCTATCTCACTTTAAAGGTAGTGCGGGAGGGAGATGGGTATAGGGAGCGTGTGTTCAGTGTCATCAATTTAAATTACTACTATTGAGCGAAAAAAAAATACAAATTCTATCCCGGTTGCATCCAGAACTTGTGCTTTGGAAACCGAAATTCACTCTTCAAATTCAATCTTTTGCGAGAGCATATCTCACGCTACCCCTCCCAAGATTGAGAGGTAAACCTTTGTCAAGATCTCATCAAAATATGTACCGTAAAGTCTCCACAACTTTACTGAGGTAGCAATCATCTCATTGAAAGGCGTCATCATAAACTCATATTTAAACTCACGCCTATATTCCCGAAGAAGGCAGAAGTGCTGGCACCCACATTTCGCCAGTTTATGTTTAGGTCCCAATGTGCTTAAGTCCGTATGAGTCGACTGTTGCACCCCAGTCGTTAGGGGGCGTGTTGAGGTCAGTGTTACATTGCAGCTCGGCATACCCCACAGGACTTTGATACGCTGTGTATTTCACAACAGCCGTCGATTTGACGCCTGGGGACGGGCTGCGGCTCTATCACAATCGACGCTTTGACAACGTGCCGGGTCGATGTGCCGTTGTGCCACAGCCTCACCTGCTCTTTGAAAGACGTAATGTAATATTCCTTTCTCAAAATGGAACACTGACAGGTGTGCGCAGCGTACACTTGAAATCTCGCTATGAAAAATGCGCACACATATTCATCTTACGGTGACTCCCGTCTGAGCCGATTATTTTTTTCTATATCTTAATCAATCAAAAAAATCAATGTTCTGAGTTACAATCCAGTTCAAAAAGTTTGCTGGTTGCTAATTTAGCGTTAATGTTATGATTGATTGTAATTTGTTGATCGCGTGGTTCCCGGCAGAGTAGAGTTTGGGCCGTACAAGTAAATTGGTCGTGAAAGATGTTTTTTACATTGATATAACCAAAATTATAAATGGTTTTGTTTTTTATAACGAACCCCTACAACCATGCAAATTTCTTTTCAAACAATTCTTTTATTCTACATCATCAAATTAAATAAAACTTTCCAAGCAAATTTAAGAAAAAGAGAGCAATTGGTGTATAGTAGCAGACGGATTAGGGTCTACTAATCCTTGGCCATTATTTCCAATCTAACTTTTTGGGATCCTTGGGGACTAAATATTTTTCGAAATATTGGATCTTATGTTTATTAATAATAATTTCACTAAGTTCTTGATGCAGGTTTTTCTCTCATTGTTGAAAGTTCAGATTACAAAATAATCTCATAGAGAGTGAACTAATGCTCCTCATCATCATTAGTTATGAACAGCTCCTTGTTCATTCGTCTACGTATATTTGTGCTGCACTCACCTACTGTGTACTTTGGTGATACGTGGCTAGAGTCTTCACCTCCACTCTTTGTGTTCCCTTTAGAGCGTGATTTTTCAGTCGTCTGATTTTAGTTCTAAACTTTTTTTTTGTTAGATTCATCCTGAGATACCCTTTTAATAATTATAAATAGATTTTTAATCTTTAAAAGCTGGACGTTATCATCTACTTTTGGTACACACACGTACAGTTTCTCTTAAAAAACGAAATGATTGCATGAGACGCGGTTACTTGCTGGGATAAAGTATTGTCAAGTATTTGTGACTGAGGGACACTTGCAGTTGGTTGAGAATTAGTGTTGAGAATTGATTGAGACGCTGTACTTTGAAATGATTGAGAACCCGTATTTTGTCGTATGATTGCATGAGACGTGGCTCAAAACGAAACTTTTTTGAATTCTGTTACAAAAATGCGTAGGTTTTTATGGAAGTGAAAAAACAAAATAAATAGTGTGTAGCTTCGTTCGGATTTTGGACTCTATCATTTTATCAGGAAAGAAAGACAACTGTAGATAGATACATATTTAAATTTTAAAAAGGGTGTCAAACTAATCAACATCAAATAAAATGTGATAAAATGGCTTCACATCACTCAAATCAAAAATTTAAACTTTTCTGGAAGGCAACGGGCAAATTTAATGTCAAACCAGGGTTACCGGACACTGTAGATGGCGCGAATGAACCCCTGTCCATTGCTAACATGTTTGTTAAGCACTTTAAAGAGTCATCTCAACATTCACTCCCTTCTTAACCATATCATCTTTCACACAGTCCATCCACCTTATTTTAGGTCTCCCTCTCCCCTTGTAGCCATCTACTTCCATAGTTAATGCCTTCCCTACGACGTTACTTTCATCCCTACGCATTACGTGTCCAAACCGAGCTTGGGCTTGAGCTCATGAGCCCTGCTGCCCCAGTCTAACCGGTAGCTGCGAGTCCGCCATGAGATCTCCGGGCTGAGCAGCGCAGCCGCCAGGACGAAAGGCGCACAGCACTCACTCCACACCCAGCCCAGCAAAAACTGCACTTTCGTGAACGGTGGCGAGCCGTTCTGTACTGCGCGAAGCATTAGCCAGTCCGAAAGGAACCACGCAAGCACATGCACTAAAAAAAAAGGAAGCGGCTCCGCGCCGAATAACAGTCCTGCTGCCCATGCGGCGCCGGCGCCCAGGGGCATACACTCACTGAGAGGTTCTAAAAGAGCAGTCGTCGGAACCATTGCGATCCTTAAACGCGCCCACCGTCGTAACCGGGCCTGCAGCGCGCCGACTGATCTCGTCCCTGAATTTTGCAGCGCCGGTTGAGACATAACTGTCTACCCGGATCTGTGCGTACCAACATCTATTTACCATACCTATAAACGACAACAATGCATACCAAAAAGGTCCGCTCCTTAGAACATGCTAGCAATATACTGCGTGCTCTAGTGTAGTTATTTTTACAATAGTCTTCATGATCTTCTAAAATCGGTGATGGCTCTAGGTCAGCAGACGTGTGAGTGTAATTCCTTTTAAGTCACCCATGGAGGACAGAATATGATCATTTCTTTCTCTATGGGACCACCTTACATCCTGGTGTCTGAAGAGCCGAAATAACGTGTGTTTTTTATCGGTTCGAATCCGACATTGGTAATTGATTGATGTTTTATTCAAATCAAATCAAATTTAAAAAAAATTCAAATCAAATGAAATGTAGGTACTTATTGTCTGTAACAGGTATTACTTAGTAGATGTTGTCATTTACATAGGTTAGGCAGGTGTCTCTGTAACATGTCCGGTAAGACGTGTTAACCGCGCAGCCCGCGACGAGCGAAAATATTACCTCCACCCCCCATGAGCGCGATGGGGTGATAGATGGATCCGCCTGTCACTCTAGCAGAAGCAGGCCGCGGCGGCTCCGCCCGCGTGGATGTCAGTTATCGCGACCAAACATAGCTAATCTGATTTGTCTCCTACTGACGGCACAGAAACTCTGTACTTACAGGGTTGGCAGCGCGACTGTGACTCCTCTGGTGTTACAGACGTCCATAGGCCACGGTAACTACTTTCCATCAGGTGAGCCGTGAGCTTGTCTGCCAACTAAGTGGTAAAACTGATGTGTTTTGCGGATTTCGGAATCATACCTGAACTCATCGAAACCAAGATGGCAGCTAAACAGGCTATAATTTTAGTTGGTCTATGGTTAACTCACATGTTTTCTTTTGTGGTTATAAATTCAATTTCTCGCGAGGATCGAACCCGCTATCTATATATATATATATATATTGACGACCTCCGTGCTCCACCAGAACCAGTGGGATAGACTATGTCGGACTCGAACCGACTAAAACGCACGATGACTGAGAGTCGTTTTTGGTTGCCGAAGGTGAGGTTGACAGGCATATCCAAAGCACCCCGATCGACACAGGACCATCTTTCTAGATCTGGCCCTCTCCTCGGGTGTGGGGACCACAGAGACAAATGACTTCTTAACAGCTGTACGCCCTCCGATATCGAGGGCCAATACGAAAGAAATCTGACTTCCTGGTATTTTCAAGAGTTCTGTGGTCAGTCTCTGAAACCCCTCGTCAGATCTTCACGAAATGAAATTGGGATCATTTCGAAATATACCTACCCCTATCGAACGTTAGGAGAGGGCAAG
>OY759251.1:5427331-5552744 GCA_963662185.1 Eilema griseolum
GAATTCCGCCTGAACCATTTTTATGTGCAATGAAAGGAATTTAAAAGTTTTAATAACTTTTATATTTATTTTTAATAGCGAAGGACGGTATAGAGGATGTTTGAGATTTTATGTGATCGTATCGTTATCGCTTTTATAAAATATTCAAGGGGTATAATATCGATATACTTGTCACAAGTATAAGGGTTGAGCCTATTACCGTCTTACGGGCACTATTGTTGACTCAAGTCATGCATCTCATGCTGAGTCTGGGCTATATATATCTGTCTGATGTTAAACAGCCCTATCCCTTAGTTGCTTTGTACGACACCGCATGGGAAGAGATGGGGTACATTATTATCCCTTATTAAGCATTTAATAATTAAATAATTAATACAAACACAAAAGTACAAAATATAATATTTAGCTAGAAAATAGTCTGAATAACAATTTTAGGAGTTAGGACACGGCCGTATTTCCGTCCAATTGAGCAGTCCGACTGGGGAAGTGTCTGGGTGTTTCTATGTATAATATGTATGTATTTACAAAAAAAAAGTATTTAAATATGTTTATCCGTATTCTAGATTTCATAACACAAGCTAACTAAACTATGCTTACCATGGGTCTAGATAGCGTTGTGTGGAATGTTGTAGAATATTTATATTTATTTATTATTTAGACCACAATACTTGCATGCTCTTCTTTGTCATATTTTTATGTGCCATTTTCTCCGATCCTCCGCCTTACGCATCCAGTCTGTCTAAGCCACCTTTTTCAGGTCGTCCGTCCATCTGGCTAGGGAACGTCCTACCTTTCGTTTACCTTCTCGCGGTCTCCACTCTAGGACTCGTTTGCTCCTACGGCCATCGGTCCTTCGATAAATGTGGCCAGCCCAACAACAAAGATATGCTCACTCAAATATATGTAAGCACATAGGTACCTACATACGACTGTCCCACCTCCCTTTCCGCTCGGTTTTCGCTACAGTCGACATCTCCTGAATGACCTATTCATTCCCCACGTTCATTCTACTAATGGAGTTGCCTTTTTGAAGAAGTAATATCCTTTGCCGGATATGCTTCCGGCCAACCCGTTTTTCTGTCCACCATAGTAACGATGTATCTGTACCCTTGACAATACCTCAGAGGGCCCACGATATCAGCATGTAAATATTCAAATCTGTTGGTCTGAATAAAATGTCCGTGAGTCAGACGCTAAGTCGTAGGCGTTATCGCTATTAGTGATAAATGAGCTAAGTTTCTCCCTACTGCCATCGTATTGTTTTACAAACTTTAATAAAATATTGAGATCCATATTTGTGGATTGAGTTGTTTTGGGTGATATGGGTGGTTTAGAAGGAATCACTACGATTGGCAATTCAATTTGAACAGACGAACGAAGTTGTCAGGAAATAGTCCGACTTTGCCATGAAGCTCGCCGCGCCACCAGCCGCGGTCGGGCGCGTCCTTAGACACTACCGTCACGATGTCACCTTCAGCCAAGTTCAACTCATCCTCATTCACTGCCGCGTACGGGAATAACACCTCGCAGAGCACGCTGGCCAGACGGGTTGGTACAGGGTTTTGATGGCAGTCATTTCACGGAAAATATACCCCCGTCACAAAAAGCAAACCCCAAATAGTCGGAAACAAGTTGTGTTAATGAGCCCTATAACTTTGATATACTTAGTAATACATATTTTGATTCAAGCCTTGTCATTTTTTTTTATACCACTTAGGTGGCAGACAAGCACACGGCCCACCTGATGGAAAGTACGTAATAGGGGGTGAGCCTATTGCCGTAATCCAGGCTCTATAGTTGATTCGAGCCATGCATCTGAGGCTGAGTCTAGGCTGCATATATCTGTCTGATGTTAAACAGCTCTAAGTAGGTAAGTAATCACCTAAAAGTGTTCAAGAATATTGCCTAGATGAGGGACATGTCAACGACAGTGCCCGGAATACGGCAATAGGTTCACCACCTGGGACCAAATACAATTATTGATGAAATGTGGGTGTTAATTCAACTCTGCTTAACCCTCCGAGGATAAAGGCGGGATTATACGTATGTATATATGTAATTTTTATGTATTCGTACACTGATATTGTGAAACTCTTCCAGTCTGAATATGTGTAGAAATGTAATAGCAATTTTGATCTCAACAATGTCAAAATGTTAAGTTGGTTTGTTTGTGTAGGCTTCGCAACTTGCAATTGAGATGTAGCTGGGTAAAGAACCCGATAATACAATTGATGCGATAGCCGTCCCCTCATGGGTAGACCGTTTTACACTTTAGCGGTTTCGCTAGTCTTAGCACTGCCATCCAAAACTACGCGGAGTTTAGTAGTAAGCTTATCTTCTCTAATAACTCCGTGGTGGGGGATAATGTACGAAGGCTGGGTCTCGTCAGTGTCCGCAGGCGCAGGTGAGATGTAACCTTTATCTAAATATTCGTTACAAATGGGCGGCCTTGTCTAATTGAAAAATACTTATCGCATTACATTATATTTATTTTAATTCTTTGTATACCTATACAAAGAACAATTAATAATGATACCTTCCCATCAAAACATCATAACATTACATAATGGTTTATGCAAATAGGAAGTACTCTGCCGGGAACCACGCGGCTTAGAATTTAGAGTTACGTTGTAATGTTGAATGACGTTAACACTAGGTATATGGACTTGTGAGAAATGTTAGGTATTGGTTGACGTGATATTAGGAATTTTTAAACACTAGACACCTACTACACGACGTCATCGAATGCCTAAGTCTGTGGTAACAATAGTGCCCGGAAGACGGCAATAGGCTTACCCTCTATTACGTGGGACCCTACTATTTTGGCGACAGATAAATCACACCCCTTTTATAATATATTATGTTATTGGACGTATTAATGAAACTGAAATTAGGATTTTTTTAACATAGTACGAGTACCGACTAGTTCAAAAGATGACTACATTGGTTTATGATGGTTACCAATAGCGTAGTTTTGGGATAGACTGCGCGAAAGATGGCATATGGTTATGGTATGGTAAATATTGATATTTTGTAGTTATATAATCTGATCTCATTGTGACTCAGAGAAATTTTAAAAAATTATCTTCCGTTTTCATTTTAATTAAACTTAATATAGCAAAGCGGATGTAGCACTATCACGTTATTAGACCACTGGACGGCTTCACAGTTGCACACTGTGGGACACTGTGTGACAGGCCATCTGTTATTAGTAACAGATGGCCTGTGATTTGAGATAGGTACTTAGGTACCTATCTCAAATCACGCCTCTTTCCAGGTGTAAAATTCTTGACTATATCGAAACTTTTAATTAGTATGATGTATTGTTTTCTGTTATGAATAGATAATTAAAGGGTGAGTAAAGTTGAAGGCATCTGCAGTAATGTGTTGTTGAATGGAATTTCGGGCAAAAGTTTGCTTTGTGTCCGATAATCAACACCCACATTTCACCATCATTGTTTTCGCATACCATCATTATGACTGTACTAAACACAAATTAACAACATAATTGCGAGAATGATAAGTGACACCACTGTTCCACTATCGGTACTTACAATGAAGCTGAAAATTTAATTTGTATATTAAGTTTTTTTTTATACCACTTGGAACTCACTCCTAACATACCTAAGCAATATACTTACTTTGGCTGGAACAGTTTACATCTATAATTAAGTATAATATATGTTCCGCGTCACTAGAAGGATTGAAAAAATGCCTCCTTCCTACACTTCTAGAACATTTTAGAAGAGTATCTATCTATCTATCTAAAGAGTAGGGTAGCCAGAGCTCACTGGAGAATTTGTTCAAGATGGGCACTAGAAGGTTCTTACAGGGTCGGCAGCGCGAGTGTTTACACGTCCATAGACCACAGTAATCTTATCGGGCCACCTATGGAAGTGGTATAAGAAAATACAGAAAACTTTGACATTTTCCGTGAAGCGACTGCAGGGAAAAAGTGGCATACGACCACGGCTATCCTTGATATTTTCTTGTTTAATACTTTTTAAAGCGTGAATTTTCAGAAGTCGGGTTTTATGAATGTTATCTACGGGAGACTAAGGTCATTGAACATTTAAAGACCGACAGGTCGAGTGTTGCAGCAACACAGCTAAAGAGTATAATAAGTAGGTTCACTGTACATTTCAATATGCAGGACGACATAAATATTTTATAAGCTACATTATATAATTGCTTAGTGGTATGGGTAATGGACTGCTTAGCCTAGTGGTATGGGTAATGGACTACTGAGACGAGGTCTCGGGTTCCACAGTTGAATTTTGAACTTTATAAATAGCAACTACGGATAACGTCACTTAGTTACATCATTGGGTGCGACCATTTCATAATGTCTGCCATAACAGTTGGTAACACAAACATGTAGAATCACCTAACATACACACCTCACAGTTTTATTTATACGTATTTGAATGTTTGTGTGTAGTATGTTTGAAAAAGAGGGAAAATAAGTTATAATGACTGTAACCACTCTGTTTCAAGTGATTACAATCCCACTATAATGGGATCTCGCCATTCACTCGCAAAAAATTGAGCAAAAAGCTATAAACTATTTAGTCCTCCTTTGGTATAACCATTTGCACCTTGCAGATGGGTCACAAGTATTTAATATTGCGAACGTATGTCTTTCTTTCTGCCGCTCGATTAAGTACCTACACTTCGCCTTATAGAAAACTTTAAATAAAGCTCGAATGCTATCTCGGGTAATAAATATAGCTATGAGATAAATGTCTATCGTAATTCAGATAACATAGATAGATGGATAGAACAATATTTTCTGAACACAACAAACAGTACCAATGGTACTTCACATGGCTAATTGTATTTACATATTTGGCAAATAATTAGCATGTGTGGTTCTCATCGTAAACACTTTAATTTAACGGCCCTAATTATTAAACTCAGTTTTGGTAAAAAAGGAAAAAACGCAATTACTGAATGATTGATCTGATCAAATTTACAATGTACGATAAGTTAGATTGTAGTACAATATTATTTAGTGAAGATTAGTCGCGAAGTATGTAAGTATAGAAGCGTTCGAACCCTTTAAAAATAACCCTATGCTCTATAACTTTCCTTATCTCCTCACAAAGGACTTCAAGCCCCTCGGTATCATTATGTTCTGTGCAGTAAATTGAATAAAAGCCAGACACGGACATTCATTGTTAACCCGAAATCGTCCCTCAAATGACTGACAATAGACTCGATTGTACTGAATGAGGTGGCACTGAAATACAGGAGTGGGGTGTCTACCCCGTGCGAAGCCGGGACGGGCTGCTAGTATAATATATTTTACGTCTTTCAGCGTCAATCTCACAGAGAATCGTTGGTGGATCTCCAACCTATATTAATAATTATCCCAGTCTTGTAGGATATTGGCAATTTAATTTATTTAAAATTACTTCAGAATCCATAATATTAATATAGTAATTATATTTGTATTGCGATTTTAGTGTTTTGCGAGTGTTCTGAGTGTTGTGTGGTGACCGAAATGATTGAAAGCGGAATCCCCGAAGGTATTTATTTATGTTCCTATACATTCAAATATGACGCTCCTGGTAAGTTTTTTAGACTATTTTAAGGCACTTTATCCTGGGGGTGATGGGTGGAGCCGTCTGTCACCCTGGCATAAGCAGGCCGCGGCGGCGGTGCGCCTTGCGTGCCTCCCCGTTTCCGGGGACGAGTTGCGGACTCTGTGCTCCTCACACCTGAGGAGAGGGCCAGATTGAGAGAGATGGTCCTGGGTCGGCCGGGGTGCGAGGGATATGCCTGTTAATCTCACCCTCAGCAACCAAAAACGACCCACAGGCGTCGTGCGTTTTAGTCGCTTTGAGTCTCACATAACTTCTCCCACCGGCTCCGGTGGGGGGTATCCGTGGGGATATTGCCACATCTGCAGTACAATGGCCAGGATTCGAACCATGCACCTCTTGATAGTAAGGCAGCCATCCACTAAGCTACCAACGCTACCTTCGTAGTCAAACAACATCGCAGGATAAACTAAGTTATACAATAAAGTAACTTTATGGCATTTCATACATTCCACGATAGTTGCGCAAATAACAGTATTTAGAAAATTTCGTGGTCGGCAGCGCGAGTGTAACACCTCTGGTGTTGCATACGTTCATAGGCCACGGTAACCACTCCCCATCAGGTGGACCGTGTACTTGTCTGCCACGTAAGTGTTATAAAAAAGAAGTCATTGCTCATAGGTTTGAAAATTTTGGATATGACACTGATCAGTCAAGTTGTGATCTCGATCCTGAGCTTGTTTCAACGTCCCTTCCGTCCACGTCACATATTAGCGAATCTTCGAGTATTGACCACGATTCGACCGAGGACCTAGTAACTCAAGTGCATTCGATGAATTTACTGTACATAGGTATATTATAGCTAATACACACATAAATATAACTATATATTTACATAAATACATATAATAAAGTAATCCCATCTAATACATACCTACAAATAATAAATATAATACAAATACAATATATTTCAAACAATTACCACACACCAATGACTTTTCGATGCTTTTCAAAGTTATGTGTGTATTTATCGCAGGTTTATAAGTGCCCGGTTAATGGCAATACATTAGGTTTTAAAAAAGCGATTTTGGTCGCTAGGAATGGGGAACGTGTATACAATTAAATTTATAAAAAAAATCCCGAGATCAGAATGACATAACCTTCATTTGTACGAAGTCGATTAAGAACGATACCCGTAGGTACTGCAAATACCATTTTACTAAGTCTATAATAGACTGCTCGCGGCGATGGTCCGCTGCGCGGATGCGTGGGCGGCCGGCGCCTCCTTCTGCGAGCAAGTAATGCTCGTGAGGATGACGACGAATGCTAGGCGGGGCGGGAGCGGCAGCGGGAGCGACGAAGGATCGCAAGCCAAGCTTAGCAAATGGAGATCCGTGATCTCTGCCTACCCCTATGGGAGACAGGCGTGATTTTATGTATGTATGTATGCATGTAATAAATTGTTTCCACATCAGTTTAAAAAAATGATATTTTATACTATCTACTTAGGTGGCAGAAAAGCACATGGCCCACCTGTTGGAAAGTAGGTACTGTGGCTTATGGATGTATGCAACACCAGGGGAGGCACACGCGTGATGCCTTTTTTAAATTTATATTTTATTTATTACATACGTCTACCTGAAGAATTTAATATTCAACAGGTTAGTAGGTACATCATGTATAATACCGGTGAAGCGAGGAGAACCGCCCAGCCCAGCGATACGTTTCATATCCACTATTTTGATACCTAAAAATTTGTTTACTTCATACACTGCAGTTTCACTCATTACAACTGCGCTACTGACGTATCATCTGAATTGAATAAATGGAAGAAGAAATCTATATTAAACAGATAGTAGAGAAAGTACCTTGTTTGTCTTGATAGACTGCGCGTGCGAGAGGGAATCTATCTATAAAAGAATATCAATTGATGAAATTTATATAATTAAAAATGAGTTAAGTGAAAAACATATAACATGGATAAACCAGTGTTGTAAAAATTGCGCTTGGACCGGTCCGCGTATTTTAATATTGAAAAAATTAATAAGAATAACGAATGACGACGATAAGCGCGTAATATTAAATGACTTTCATCTGCTTCCCACTAGCGGACATGCAGGTATTAAACGTATGACAAATAACATAAAACGTTATTACTTTTGGCCAAACTTGGTGGAAGATAAATACCTCAACAAAGTCTAGGGAACAAAAAAACAACAACCAAATGTTCTGACAGATTCCGTCACTTTATACAAAAAGAATTTGACGGATAGGAGATAGAATGAGCATTCGCTCGTCTATGTAAAGAAGATAAACATTTAATAAGATTTTAACCCTACATCTAAGTAAACGTTTCTTTTGTTTTCATTTTCGCTTTACGGCTCTCGCCATGCCTCACATTCATAGATAAAACCAATATCCCACGCTTTGTCACACGGTGCTGCGGCGGCAATCACCTCTTTTTTCACGCCTTCTCCCACCCAAACTCATGGCAGCGCAATTCAAGGAAATAGGCAACACAGCGGCTCGACACACTCCCAAAAGCTTGCTATTTGAGGTCTTGGTCGAGACTGTTGCGTTGTGTTGTTTATGTAGGCCGATTTTTGAGAATTTTATCTACGCGCGGTCATATGGAGTTGACCGGTGATTTAAGTACGCTAAAATATTGGCCCGCAATAGATGTTGATGACGATAGAATGCACCTTCTAACTCGCCACGCTCTTTTGGATAGATTCTTTATGTGCCTAAACTAAATAAATATTTGTTTTTGGATCTTTTGATTCTTATGTTAGAATGTTTGTTCCACAATCACGCTCAAATGGCTGGAACTGGATATAGGAATAGATTAGAGGCTACTTTTTCGTGGGATAGGTGCCTATGAATTGCCGACGGGTTGCGGAGGTCAGTAGCTTAGTTGGAAAGACGGGTCATTTATAAGCATTGTTGTTGAATTGTGTTGTTTCTTTGAAGGGCCCAACATACAACATACGTATATCAATCAGATCGAAGGCATTTTAAAGAAAAGACATGTCACGAGTAACCGATTTTCTCATCCACATTGGCATTATATTCTCTACGGCGAATTCTCAAATGTTAAAACTTTGGTACCGTGAAGTTGTTTTTATAATAATGTTACAAAACCAAATAGTAACTGTGTCTAAATGATTTGTTGTAACAGAGAATGTGCAACTTGTATTAGATATTTGTTACACGCAAAAATTATTAACCGCGATCGATGACACACTAGACTAAGCCGAAAAGTTTTTCAAAAATGGTACGCGGTAAATGAAAAGTGGTGTCGTAGCGCGCGAGTCGGTGGTGCCGGGCGGCAGTGCGGCGCGGGCGGGCGCCGGGAGCGTACGTCCTGCAGGATGAGTGGGATGGTCTATAACGTCTTGAAACTGTGCAAAAAACAATCTTCTCAGTACATACATACATACATACATACATATAATCACGCATTTATCCCTGGAGGGTTAGGCAGAGGTGAATTAACCACCCACATATCACTATTAATTGTATTCGGTCCCACGTAATATGGGGGTATTATTTTAGACTATTTACAAACTATAAGATAAGATAAGATAAGATAAGATAAGATAATATTTATTTGCAAAAAACATGTGTACATATAATATACATAGTCAAGTGCTTATTATATAGGTCTTAAACTTCGATTGGACACAACATGTTTATACTCGTAAGCGTTAAATAATTTAAATGGAACTATTAAAATAGTTTTCTTTGAAGAAAAATTACTTAAACTTATATAGGTACATATTGGGCAGAGTTTTCTGCTAAAATCAATTTAAGTAGTAAAGTAACTCTGCAAGGAAAAGACTATCGACCTTACAATGAGTGGGCAACAGATAGATATTTACAAAGCAAGAATCGATGTCGCAACCGCCGATTTAGCAATCGTAGACTACACCGCTACGCCACAGAGGTAGTCAAAAATAAACTTAATAAAAATACTAAAAAGTTAACTAAAGAAAATTGTTCAACTTCATTTGGTTGTCATTCCAATGCAAAGAGCATACAATACTACGTAAGATTTAGGTTTTATTGCAAATCAAAGACAATTAAGCACGATTTGACATCATTAAGGGAAAAGAGGCGGCCTCCTTCAGTTCAGGGAATTTTTGGTTTAACTATGGTTACATGAAAATAGTGCTCGAAATTCGGCAAAAGGCGCACCCCCTGTTACGCGGGACTGAATTTCATGATTGGTGAAATCTGGGTGTTAATTCACCTCTGCCTAACTCGCCGGGGATAATGGCGGGATTATTTGTTTTTATGTATTTATCATCTTCTAAGAACCAATACCTGTTATTTATCTAATGAGTTTGAAGCACTGCATACAATTATTATCTTCAAATGTAAGACTGCATTACCGCATACGGTTTGTTTTTGCTTGCAACTGTGTCCGTCTGAGTGTATATAAAACTGGAAACATTCTCTCACCATATATCTACATTTAATAACCACTGTCGCATTTCAAGCGGCACTACGAGTCTGGCCAGCGAAAGATGAACCATTTTTTTTTAATTACTCCTGTCAGTTAGTGTTTTATAGTCTCTGAAAACTTCTTGATACTACAGCGCGGTGCGTGGCGCGGCGCGCGCGCAACAAACAATACAATGTCAGGAGCAAGATCTCCACGTAATACTATTGTGAGGCATTGTGTCGCTCTGAGTGATACGGTGCAGTTTTGAGAAATGCAAGCCATCTTTATTATGCCATCCAAACAATGGATGTTGATTTTCGAAGGTCGAATTTCACACCGAATAAGCTCATTTGGTGTACCTACTTAGGCCTACCATGACGTGCTATAAGCGTTCGTGTTTTGGGTCGTGATGACCCACTAGCAATGAATTTGCGATAATACCCGGCAGAGAGATCCGTTAGAGCGTGTTTGAATAACAAACATCCAAACAGCTTCACTAACTTTCCAATTTATAATATCAATATTAATAGAAATCTCAGTAAGTTCGTAATAAATCAATAGTAGATAAATTCTAACACAAAATTCATATCAAAACGATTCGTAGCACCTCTCTGTGTGAAGATTGTTTATAGCTAATTGCATTTCTAATGATATATTAAGGTGCAGCTACAGCTCATGTTCTGCACAAGATATTATAGAGATATGAGAATAGAGAGAAACACTATAGAGATGCTTTAATACTTTCTCTAAGTTGCTAAACATATGTTCTGTAGCCTCCACGAAGATTAAGTAGCATATCGGTTCTACTGTTAAAAATAATAATAATAGGAATATATCAGGACAGATTTATATAAAAATATTTAGGTATTAAAATCTCAACTTGGGGTGAGTAATAACATAACATAAACTCAAGCCTATATCCCCGAAGGGGTAGGCAGAGGTGCTGGAAACATGTCTGTATCTAATGATGTGAGCACTTGAGCTACGCATTGCCCGTATGCAAAATGTTACTCTTTCAGGGAGTCACATAATATATAATATTATTTATTTTACAGTTTGTAACAACTTTGGTTTTTAAAGACCACGCGATGGTTTGGGGATAACCATCTAAATCTTCCAAAGTAGTGTACTTGCTATTGTTTTGAATCTATGATGACTTATCTGGCACGAAGTAAAGCGGTTGGTAGAGTAGATATAGAGTTATTATCTCAACATCAAAAGGAAGTGGATTACTGGAGAAACGTACTTAAACGGATTGTAGCTGTTGTAAAATTTTTGGCATCGAGAGGGCTTCCATTTCGCGGCGACAATGAAATCCTAGGATCTACGATAGAACATCAAAGGAAATCGATAAATCCTCTTCCTCGTACGAGCACCAATCATGGATGCATTCCAAGCTTATTTCCAGAGTCCGCTCTCCTACTTATTTAGATAATTTAGACTTTTATGGGATATACTGTTGCCGGACTGTAAGGTGTGACTATGTGTATGAAACACAATAGCACAAAAAATTGTAAAGTCCAGTAAGACACAAGTTTCCCAAAAAATGGTATAACAAGGTGTGTAAAAAATGCATAAAATGCGTCCAATCCGAGAATCTTAATACTAAGAAAATAACCCAGAACTGTACAAAAATAAAGTTCGCCTAAGTATGAAACAAGTGATGCGTGTATAGAACACATTTTAGGTCCAAAATATATGTCTCGAAGTATACCTAACATAAAACAGCAATCTTGGCTTTGCTTATTATAGTTTGATTGAATCATAGATTAATTATATTAAAGAAGTTTGCATCGAATAAAGAGGAATGTATTTGCCCGACTCCATCTCCTATTATAATGAGGGTGCCACTATGGGAATTAGCACAGGAAGCTGGGCCTTTCGTAAGGCTGGCTGGGTTGAGTGGCGCAGCTGCGGTAGTGCTTGGAGCTATGGGCGCTCATCGCACATTTCCAGAAACAGAAACTAAGGAAGATTTAAGAAAAATTTTCAGTAAATAATACAGGTGGCAGTAGTCACGTTTATCGAATTTAGAATGTAAACAAAGTTGGTAAACTAATAAAAATAAACTGTCGTATGTGCACTAAAAGTTGTATCATTTTTAATTTTATTAAATTTCAATTTTCATATTATAAGTCTTCCAAAGAAGAAATGTAGTCAGACGATTTTGGACATAACATACATCTAATCTATTGTAACAATGGGGTAATTGGTAGTTGTCCTCGGCCGGCGAGTGAACAATCCTCCTCCTCTCGGGGCGCCGAGAACCTTCGATAGTTGTATATATGTTGGTGTTCAATAAAGAGTATTTATCTTATCTTATCTTATACCTATTGTGAATGAACTTCTTAAAAAATGCCGCAGTGGACTTTGTTGCGCTGTTTCTTCTCCACTAGCGCCGGTAAACTTAGCCTAAGTAGAATTATTCTTGACGTCAATAGGAAACATGTATGAAACTTTTATACGCTAAAAGAGAAATGATTTACTCTCGTGTACAATCGATTTGTGATAATGCACTTAAAACCTCTGATTTGGCTATTAGAGATTCGTTCTTGTGTTCTATAGAAAACTTGGATAGTTTGCGCGCGGATTTCGAGTCTTTAGTACATGACATCAACGTTTTACTTGGCACCGGTTTTCTCACTGCACAGCAATCCTTACCACGGAACTTTCTCGTATTAGCATTTTTACTTGTTGTGTACCCAAGTCTTCTGCGCAATCAGGTAATTCCGACTGAACATAAAAGAAGGAACTTATAATTTGAACGTGGTTACGCTCACAAAACGTCTAAATTTCTCTCTTTCGTGTAAACTATTTTTATAAATGAGGTAAGTAGGAAAATAAAGCCTTTTTCTTGACATTTGCAGTTCAAATTCTGCCAGGCGAAAAATAAAACAGGTAGTACTTTAAATTCAAGGAAAGAAAAACTTTAAACATAACGGGCAAAATGAAATAAAATAAAATAAAATTTTAGGTACAATTAACTACAACCTTTCATTTCATCAGAAAAACATTTTAGTCATCATCCTGAAATTCTTTCATTGTGTAGTAACACTTTTCCAACAGCAAGGACTTTAACTTTTTCTTAAAGGAATAGGTTTTATAGACATCTTCGCGTGCCTAATACAATATTGAGTCAAAGTTATAGCATTTTAGTAGGGGCCTCCGCCATGCTCAAGCCAGACATTTTTGTCTTTAAGGTAATCATCTGTCCTATAGTAGGTATGCTCTTTTACATAAGATGGACTTCAAAAAATTTTAATTATTTTGGCGGGCATACCAAGGACCTAAATATACTTATTTTTTTGTAAATACATACATATTAAATACCTAAACTATATACTAGACTAATTCAAATACACATAGGCATTAATATATTTAATATTAACACTGGGCAGAATTCAACATTGTTAGCGATTACGGTTTTTGCAACAGTATGCTTTTCTGTTACTCTTAAAGACAATATACTGCAAAATTTTAGTATGAAAGTTAGGTGAATATAATTTAAAATCTTAATTCGTAATGTCAGCGTCAACATCAAAGGCTTGTCCAGCTTAGTCTTCTAACCAAAGATTTTCAAGGAAAATGTGTCGGTTCAGTGGTTCAAACGTGAAAGTATAACAGACAGTTATTTTCGCATTTAGAATATTAGAGTTCGTTAGACTGGGTATGAATATGGAAATACATGTAATTATATAGGTATTTAAACTATCATCGTCACTCACATCACTCACTAGTGAGAGTGAGTGATTTATGTATAGAAATCAGTTTACTGTCTCTATTTGCTTATGCATTGCACTCTGAGGCACCAGACCTGTGTACCTTCTCCTTTTTTGAAGTTCCATTAAAACATGATCGAGAATAATTAATTTGAATAAAAATAACGATGATAATATTGATGTTTGTAACATCGAAAACTAATTTACTGTATTATTACTATACTCTGTGTCATCATGCTCAATGTTAGCTAATTGAGAAAATACTTACAATGCTGGAAACCGGCCGGAGTCAGCGCGATACAGCCAGGACTGTCGGTGTGTCGCTGTCAACAGTACAAAGAGTTCTCCGACGTTACGAAGAAACTGGTTCTAACCTACGCAGACCAGGAACGGGCAGAACCAGGTGTACCACAGCACGAGAAGACCGATACTTGGTGAACACCATGCTTCGAAATCGCTTTCTCACAGGAACTGAACTCACCAATCAGTTTCGACGCCTCGGAGGAAGTAACCCAAGTGCATGGACAGTAAGACGTCGGCTTGCTGAATCTAACTTAAAACCCCTTAGACCTGCAAACGGCCCTAAACTGGAGCGTGGGCATCGTATTTCGAGACTAAGTTATGCCCAGAGCCACGTAAATTGGAGTATTGAAGATTGGTCAAAAGTTATGTTCTCCGACGAATCAAAATTTATGCTCTACAAGCACGATGGAAGACACAGAGTGTATCGAAGACCAGGGGAAAGATTCAAGCAAGCATGCATCGAAGAAAAAGTAGCCTACGGTGGTGGGTCTGTACTTGTGTGGGCCGGAATTTCTTCTGAAACTCGCTCGCATCTCATTCAAATTCATACGAAAGTATTTTAATTTGAATAGATATTACGCAATACTTAATCCCTGAAATAATAGTTGAACCTAGACAGCGATCTAGCTCGCGTAGGTACGATCTGGTTGTTGTTATGCGCGTTTTGTTCAAGCTTGCACTCGCAGTTATAAGTACCTACCTACCTACGGAATATCGTTCGCGCCGCGTCGCTGTTCTTCATTTTTTTTGTCGGTTTTGTAACGCAAGAAATCTGTCTATCATGTAAACTATGAAATTGTGTAAAGTGAACGATTTCAACGCTGGATCGTGTTTTTATGTTCCTCGTGCTGCGTACTTTCTCTGCTTTCATCTAGACGTGCCATTAATTAGCCGGACTTGTATAAATTATTATTTGCGTTGTAGTTCCCTGCTGCGGTTTTCCCAAGCGCCTGCAATACGGGGTTCTTCAAGAGGGGCATTAGAAGGTTTCTTGATGGTCGGCAGCGCGAGTGTGACACCCCTGGTGTTGCATACGTCCATAGGCCAGGGTAACCGCTTCCCATCAGGTGGGCCATGTGCTTGTCTGCCAACTAAGTGGTATAAAAAAAATGGACCTGAGACTGTAGGAAGAAGGAGACACGTGAGCTGGTAATGAATTACAGTCTTTAATGGTGCGACAAAGGAAAATCACCGAAACGCTTGGTTCTTGATCCCTCTATTACGCGGGACTGAATTCAATGATTAGTTAAATGTGGGTGTTAACTCACCTCTGCCTAACCATCCGGGAATAAAGGTGTGATTATATGTATGTATTAACTTACTCACTTTACGTGCTCTCCATGGCTCGACCAGACCAATTTAAATACCTATATTTATGCATCCAAATATTTGCAGGATGAGATGACAGCCCACTAGCTACTGCTGTCCTTACTTACTTACAACTTTAATGAAAGGAAGGTTACACACATGCCACTTGAGATGCTGGTACCTAGGTTAGAAATATTCAGACATAGCTGTGTTTATATGGCTCCACTAATTTACAACTTATTGCCAGGAATTATAATTTAACATTTGCAATAAAATTTATATTTTGACATTATTAACTGACAGAATTATTTTTTGACATTATTAACTGACATAATTATTTTTTGACATTATTTTTATCTAATTATATATCTGACATGAATAATTGAATAATTGTTATTTCTTATGATATGACGTGTAATTATAAATCATTTGCACCGAGATGAAATCAAACCTGCGAGCCCTGATTCTGTTATTATTTTGAATACATTCAATTCCTTACTATACTGTATAAAGATTAAAAAGAAGGAAAAACATCAATGTACATACACCTAGGTCATATTGTTACATGATTACTCATTATTATATTCGCAATATATATTTACTATAGGTGTCCCATTTCAAGACGGTCACTGATTTTCAATACTTACGTTTAGCAGCAGCACCAAAGGCTGAAGCTTGAGTATTGGTATTGGTGCCAAAAGAAAAAGCCATTCTGAAAAAACTTGGATGTCTTTTCTGTATTACATCTCTAAGAGAAAATATTGGAATATATGAATGTCTATTACGTTTGTCTGACTATTTCTATGTATAATATTATGTAGATAAGTAGTTAAAAATAATGTAGATTTCAAATTCAAATTCTTTATTTCTCAAAATAGTGCGACGTTCATCATCTTAATAATCGTATGAAAAGTCCAATGCGATAGTGTAGACATAAAAATTTAAAAAAATAGAACACAAACAGCCAATGACTAGGTACAATATAAATCACAAATATTAAACAAAAATTAAAAAATAATAAAGATAAGCATAAATCAGAACTAAAAATTAAATAATATAAACATCACAGCTCATCTACACTCCACCTGATCTCCTGCAATGAAGTCGCACACAGCAGTGGAATTGGGTCAAAGTCAAAGTCAAACATCATTTATTTTGTATAGACCATTATATCGGCACTTACAAAACGTCAACAAAAAAGGAACAAGAATATACTGTGCAGAATCTGGTCGCAAAGAAGGTTGTTGAACAGGATAATCAGTTTCTGATGTGAGTGTATTCAGAGATTTTTTTTTTTTTTTTTTTTTTTTTTTATATAGGACACGTCAATTGGACTTCGCCTTGCCTGATGGTAAGCTGAAGGCAAAATCCCAGAAAAGAGGGTCACCATTACTTACACATACCGTGTGACAATGGTGACACTCAGCTTGACGGCCTTATCATATGCTTTTTCACGCCCCGCTTAAAGGACCCGGGACTGTAGGAAGAAGGAAACACGTGAGCTGGTAATGAATTCCAGGCCTTAATGGTGCGACAGAGGAAAGAGTCTCCGAACCGCTTGGTTCTTGATCGGATGTTTTGCACCGTGTGCGGATGACATCTAAGACCTGCACGCGTTGTCCTGTGTAGGAAAGGGGAGGGTGGGACTAATTGGAAGAGCTCATCAGAACACTCCCCATGGTACAGACGGTAAAATACAGCCATGGACGCAACATCTCTACGCAGCTGTAAAGGTTCTAGGGTGTTCGTGATCTCGGGATTCCCAATGATGAGGACCGCACGTCGCTGCAACCTGTCGAGAGCATCTAGTAAGTACTTTGCTGAACCATCCCAGAGATGCGAGCAGTACTCCACACAGGAGCGAATTTGTGTCTTGTATAGAAGACACCGCTGCTCCGGCGTGAAAAATCGTCTCACTCTGTTCAGGACTCCGAGTTTTCGTGAGGCTGTTTTGATGATGCTTTCGATGTAGTTTTTGTTATTCAGGTTGCAGCGTACATCCATACCTAGGATATTGAGATTGTCCTGCAGCGGCAGTGGCGTGCTCTGAAGAGTGGGGAGGGGAAGGAAAGAAGATACTTTTGCTGTAAACGCACATGCCTGCGTCTTCTTGGCATTGAACTCAACCAGGTTCTCAGAGCCCCATTGAGAAATGTGATTCAGGACCCCGTCAAGCTCAGTGACAAGAAGCTGCCTTTTCTCTGCGATATCTGACTGCTTGGCCGCTGGATGTCCATGATAACTCCCATGTAAAGTGCTATCGTCTGCATAACAATGAACATTGCCGGTAGACAGCATGTCGTTGATATGCAGAAGAAAGAGAGTGGGTGATAAGACGGACCCCTGGGGCACGCCAGCATTAACCTGCAGAAACTCTGAAGCTCGTCCGTCACAAAGGACGCGAATACGGCGCCCCTGCAGGAAGCTAGCAACCCAGTTGCACAGCCTAGAAGGCAGACCAAAGGCAGGTAGCTTAGAAAGAAGCGATTTGTGCCAGACTCTATCGAAAGCTTTGGCGATGTCAAGACTAATTGCCAGTGACTCGCCGTGCTTGTCCATAGCCTCACCCCAAAGATGGGTAACGTATGCTAGAAGATCACCCGTTGACCGTTTCGGTCTGAAGCCATATTGCCGGTCATTAATTAAGGAGTGATCCTCTAGGTGCCGCATGAGCTGTTTGTTAATTATGTGCTCAAACACTTTGCACAGCACTGAGGTGACGGCTATGGGTCGACAGTTGGCTGGCTCCGAGCGATCCCCCTTCTTGGGAATCGGCTGAACATTCGCCTCTTTCCAAGGCAAAGGCACTGTACCCGAACTGTAGGATAGCCGGTACAGGCGCGTAAGCATTGGAGACAACTCCGCTGCACATTTTTTCAAAACTACCGCTGGAATACCATCCGGACCACTGGCTTTCCGGACATCGAGTGATTGCAGCACTGCACGGACATCGCGTTGCCTGATATGGATATCAGGCATCGCGTGGTCACTGTCGGGTAGTGTTGGTGGCTGCGTACCACAATCATCGATTCGGGAGTTGGCCGCAAAGAGATTAGCCAGCAGATTTGCCTTCTCTTGCGACTCATGGGCCAGGGATCCATCAGGGTTACGCAGCGGAGGCAGCGAAGGCTGACAGAAGTTGGCTTGCACGGCTTTAGCCAGTCGCCAGTAGCCACGGCTTCCCGTGGGATGCATCACTAGCTCTTGACCAAGCCGCGCTATGCGCAGGGCATCCGCTCTGACATAGGCCCTTCTACAGACCTTTGTGGCTCTGTTGTACGCTGCCTTGAAGTGGCCCAGATTGGGATGGCGCGTGGCGCGCGCCCTTACCCAAGCGCGGTACGCAGACTGTTTTTGTTCAACAGCTTCCGCGCACTCGCGCCCGAACCAAGGGCGCACCCCGCGGTCACCGGTGACATCGGTGTATGAGATATAGTATTCCATACCCAGACCGATCTCACCGGCGACAGCAGTAGCACAATCCGATGGGTTCTTACCTTCAAAGCAGCGCTCAACCCACGGGATGGACGCAAAATAGTCACGAAGTCCATCCCAGTCCGCTGACGAGTAGTGCCAGAGACGCCGCTTCCCCTGCACGGGTCGTGGGGGCGCCATAATAGGCACCGTGGAACAGACCAGGCAGTGGTCAGAGTTGCCTAACGCGGCTCGCACCGATACACTGTACCGGTCCGGATCACTCGTCAGCAGAAGGTCTAGCAGAGAAGGTGCTTGGCCCGACCTTCTTGGTATCCTAGTGACCTCGTGCACCAATTGGGTCAGGCCGTGCGCCAGAGCAAATGCGTGGGCGGCTCTTCCCGCATGGTCTGTTTTGGAGGAGCCCAACCAGATCTCGTGGTGGGCGTTAAAATCCCCCAAAAATACCATTTCGGCATTCGGAAATCGCTCCTGCGCATCATCTGCCGCCTGACTCAGATATTCAAAGAGTCGAGTTGTCTCAGCATCTCCTGTATGGGAACGGTAGAGGCACACATAGATCTGACTCGTAGGGCCATGGTCTACGTGTACCCAAAGGACGGAGAAGGATGGGTCCTCTAGGCAGCGCAAACGGCGACAGCAAACATCCGCCCTAACAAACACGCACACCCCGGCTTTTGCACGAAAACTTTCCTCAAGAACATAGCCAGGGTAGAGCAAGTAGGTCGTGTCGTCAGGGCGGTGTATTTGCGTCTCCGTTAGAAAAAACATGGCAGGTTTCGCCGTCTCTAGGTGTTGGTGGACGGCGTTGAGGTTTGCATGGAGCCCACAGATGTTAGTGGACTCCACCTCAAATAGCAAGCTTTTGGGAGTGTGACGAGCCGCTGTGTTGCCTTTTTCTATACATTGCGCTGCCATGAGTTTGGGTGGGAGAAGGCGTGAAAAAAAGAAGTGATTGCCGCCGCAGCACCGTGTGACAAAGCGCGGGATATTGGTTTTATCTATGAATGTGAGGCATGGCGAGAGCCGACGCGCCGAACGGAAGGGCCCCCGTACCCCCCCGAGTATGGTCGCCGGGCTCCCAAATCCGGTCACCAACCGGCACGACGAACCATATCGGCCGAATTCTGCCGAATCTATATTTTGACTTTGCATTGCGTCAGGGATATGGTACACTTCAGGTGTTGGTGAAGTGTAAGATGATTGTGCGAAAACTGGTCGTAGAGTATAGGTAGATTCCTGTTTTGGTTGTGTCGTGTATTCGAGTCAAAAGTGTAATAATAGCCATCCGTAACTGTAATTAGTTAGTAGCCTTCAGATGAAGAGCAAGAAATGTAACTATCGTCATAATCAGACATAAATATTATAATACTATATTTAAATAATTAAAAAAAAAAAAATTATATATGTATATAAAAATACTAAAATATTGTTACGACGTTGTTGGGAAATGTATGTTTGGTTTTTACGTAAGCGGCATAAAACTCTGGTGAGATAGTTCCTAATAGACTTAAAATCTTAATTTTATAACTTAAGTTATAAAATTAAGATTTTTGTTCGGCCACCTTATCATAGGTTCTATTAATTGGATTCACTTTACAGGTGATCTTGTACGACTCCACCATTTTAACGGAATCTCTAACTAAAATCGTCGACCTAATGGTAAAAGAATGCGAGAAGCAGTTCTGAGCAATTGAATCACACAATGCAGTATGGAAACTCAGATACAACCGATAATGGAATTTGTCTGTTCGCTGCTTAAGTTTCAATTCCACACGACCGGGCAGTTTAGTGCCTTTTTGGAGCGAACTTATAAATTCAAAATCATCTTTGGTCACATCCTTGTTGTTCTCGTCTCTGACGCTGAGTAACCAATTCTGTGGAGCCCCTGGAGTGAACTGGACATGCTTTATATCGGCGTCCAGACTTACATTGAAATATATAATTAGGTTAGAACAAAAAGTAATGTTTATCAAAAATACATTATTGTAGAGCATAGAAAGGTTATTGACATTTATATACTAGACTAGACTAGCCGAGTGGTTCCCGGCAGAGTAGAATTTGGACCACCCGATGCCCATATATCTTCCCATGCGCTGAACAAATCCAACATCGCTAGTCTCCTCTTCGTCCCGACATCCGTATCAGGTATTACCTCTTGAACATGAGTCTCTGCCTTACAGAGTTTCCTCTCTCTGATCACATCATCAGCAAATGTTCGAGCAATATTTCGATATTTGAAGAACTGCCGGCCTTCAGCTGATTGGTTGTAAATGAAGTCTGACCAGTACCACAATTTTGTTGTTCTCATCAAGAGCAGTATACCCATGTTCAAGATGGCGTTCTTGTACTCCAGCAATGTAGATGATTGGTTTTTATCTAGTTTTGTGCCCATGGCTGTTTCTGTGAAGACAAAATTATTTTTAGGTAATAAATTAAACAAACAGATAATAAATACTCTGTGTTGTCAATATTGATATTGTTATTGGTTTTAGTAATGTTGTTTATCTGCAAGCATTAACAAGTGTTGTGTGTCTGCAAGCATTAACAAGTGTTGTGTGTTGTAAGAACTTAGATATAAAAAAAGAATATTGTATCAGTATCATTATTCAATCCATTGCTTTGTAAACTTACTGCTGATACTCCAAAATAATTATATGCTCGTTGATCCATAAGTAGATTTGTGAACTAGGATACTTACTTTATTCTATAATATTAATGTATTAGTTTTTGCATTGTTATAACAGCTTGTTGTACATACATACATACATACATAAAATCACGCCTGTTTCCCATAGGGGTAGGCAGAGATCACGGATCTCCACTTGCTACGATCCTGACATACTACTCTCGCTTCATTCACTCTCATTACATTCTTCATGCATGCTCGTCAGTTTAGAGCAATACCGTCGTGTCCTACAAATAGAACGAAGACAAGACGGACGAAGTTCCAGTGCAGGATTGGGAGGTCAGACGACAGTCGCTCCAATAAAATCCCAAATACCTACACCAAAAAGTGGAAGCAGAAGAAATGACGGGTCGTTCTCTTAAGTGTAAGCTTTGATGTACTGCCTTTTTTGCTCTATTTTTCAAACAATCGAAGATGCGCACGTTTCATGGACACGTCTGCATTTTATTTATAGACGCGAATGTTTGATTTGTACAGCGACGTAGTTTACCTACATATCTACCGCCGCGGAATGTACATTATATACCATCTTGCACTATGTACTGCGTATACAACAATATAAGCGCTGTCTGTGTGCGTGCCAGCGTAATGAGCGTTTCTATGTACTAAGAAACAGTAAAAAGTATTGACATTTTTTGATTTCAATGGCTTCACGCACAGTCCGTGAATAGTAGTGGCGATGAGTGGAGAGAACTTTGGGTTGATGAAGCTCAATCCAGTGACTCGACTCAAGATGTTCTGCTACTGCCGATTTGTTGAACTGACGGTTTTTCACACATATGTTCGAGTAAGTAATCATCCCTTAGGCCATGCGTTGCCTCTAGCATCTGCACGCATGGATATATCATGCGAAAGACTATTCATACTGTTGATTGATGGCACTTGGTGGAATTTGTTGTTACACATATTGAAATACACTTGTACTTTTTCCGCAGTATTTTTCATTAGACTTGACCGGTTACGCTTTACGGCATCCTCAAAGGTTTACAATTGCAGATAAGACATACTAATTAAGGACATTTTTTTTTACTTATTTTTAAATTTAATAAAATCTTTAGTAGGTACCATCTAAATATTATTTCCCTATTTTTTGGGGAATTTTTTTGAACGCGGCGACAACTCGCAGAGTACAATGAACGATCACCACGACGGCACTAACGTGGTGTTCTTCGCCGACGTGGGCAGAGACGCCGTATCCTGTTGGAACGTCGACAAACCCCTGAATAGAGATAATGTACCTGTGCTTGCGCAAGACGGAGATTGGCTATGCTGAAAGCGGAGGTATATTGGTTGAAGCCTGGTATATCAGCAATAGGTCAAATAGATTGAATGCGTTTGTCAACATTAACGATGTTTGCTACCTACTTTAATTTTTGTTAGCAAAAATCATCATTATTATAAGAATATAATAATAACGGTTGGTATTACGCTGACTTATATTTACTAAATTATTATTATTGCTTCACCATTATTATTATCACCATAATAACAACAACAAAAGCACTTGATAAATATTTATTACAGTTTAACAACAGCCTTTCCAATATTCTCTAAGGCTTTGGACAGTGGGCCTGTGGGTACTCAAAAAAGCCTTTAAACGTCCACCTATTTCGTCTTCTAGTTCGCCATCTGTACCGTTCGTATTTTAGCACGCGGTACAAAGGCGCGTAAACACAGCCTTCCAAACGGACGGTAAGTAAATATAACACGTTTAAAAACTGTACATAGGCACACACAAAGTGTTTATTAATTGTGTTACCTGAATGATAGTTAAAGAGAAAATGGCCAGCCCACTGCATCAGCTTGATGTTGGGCATCAAGTCTGACACCAGACCCAGGGTTTTCGGTTTTCCCATCATCTGCGAAAATTCGGTTTTGTTATAATTACCAATTACTCTCTAAGCAATGTGCCTACGTGTTATGCCTTTCTAGATAGTTCATTGTGTAATTTCTTCAACTAAATGAATTTATCAGAAGTGATCTAGTTATTCTAACTTAATAAAACAATATTTTGTAACTTTATTCTGGAACTGCAAGTTGTGAATGTATTTTGAAATCAACAGCAAATTGTGACAAACTGTATTATACGGCCAATTGCAGTTTAACTACCAACTCAAGTAAAGTGTTTACATAAATACGCACTCGATTTTGTAGGGTTATACATTGACAATATAGTGAAAGTACTTTTACCTGTTATTTGTAGCGATTACTATCCAAAATTCTCTGTAAAAGTAGTTAACACAACTGCTAAATAACTATTTCACTCAGTATATGTACAAAAACACGATTAAACTTGTGAAATCGAAATAAAAACAGTAGAAAAATTCAGGGCATGTCAATAAGCAGAATACTCGGTTCTGGGGCACTGATAATCCGCGCATTATTCAAGAAACACCTCTACACCCACTAAAAGTTACTGTATGGTGTGGCATCTGTGTTGACAGAGTGATCGGACCCTATTTTTTCGAAGACGCTGGAGTCCAAGCAGGTGCGACCATGAGTCGGAATATGTATAGCAGGCTGAAGTCCATTCGCATTTAGGGTGTCTAGATAGTCTAGTGCATTCTTTTTTGTTAAGTCCATCATGTCAATGTTTATATCACCAGTTACAACTACATTCCGCGAACGGTGGGTAGTACAATAGGCTTGCGATGCGGAGGAATTCCACGACGCATTTTAATTATTTTTAGCTATGAGTTATATAATAGTTATTTTAGTTTAGTACATACAAGTAAATAATTTGTCAAGGCCTTAAAAAAAATGTGAACAAATGTGATACCATGTGTCAAATATATTCAAAACACCAGCGAAGGTGATGCCATCTGAGATACCTTCCGTTGACAGATGTAGCCAGTCCATTTTCATTACGAACTATATCGGTAACTTTAGTTCTTCGAATCACCTTATTCGAAGTACTAAAGTCACCGAATTATTATGTTATTAGGTATAGTCAAATCACACTTTCTTTATCTAATCGAAATCTGGGGTAAGTTTAGTAAAAGGTGGTTTTATGTCTATTTAGTGAACAGGTTCGCTAATGATAACTTAATCACTACAGTGTGATCTTGTTCTTAGTTAGGTAGATTGTAATAGTTATTGTAATTAGTTCAAGAGAACTTGTAATGGCACTGATTATTGTGATATCTCTATGTTCGAGTCCCTATCACGTGTTTCTGACATATACTGTTTATAGTAAGCCAGTCGGTGAGACCTTTCGGTGCTAGACTCTCTAGCACGCGCTCGCGATCTCATTCGCAAGGTGTCTCTGAGATGTATGTCTAGACAGTTGAGATTTTCTTTTAGGCAGATACAACAAACTATGCATGAATGCTTATAAAAAAATGTCTGTTTTGTATACATTGGCCCCAACAGCATCAATATTGTCCACAAAATTCCAATTTACTGTGGATTAGTTTTAAGTAAATGATGGTAGTTACATTTTTTCATATTAGTTTAAGTATACTGTGAACCCGTCTGGCCAGCGTGGAGACAATAGGCTAAAGCCTCCAGACATTAGAAGTGGCCTATGTCCAGCAGTGTACTGCGTTAGGCTATTCGATTGATTGATTTTATTTCATGTTTTCTTATCAGCGAGTCAGAAATCAAAATAAGTGTAGCGCCTTCCCGCTGCAGACCTCCTCTTCCTTGAAATTGGACTTGCAGATCTGCAGGATGCTGATCTCGTCCATAGTGTCGACTGCATTCTGGATGAACGCCAGTAACTCGTTCACTATGATCGCCTTGTTGGTAGCCATCGTGGCGATGTAGCTTTTATTATAACCCTTAGATCGTAAGTATCAAGTGGATACCCCCACTCCGAACAAATATAAATATATTTAATTATATAATTCTCCTCTTCTTCACTTAGGCATCTTTGACCACCTTGTGTTTTCACAAGCCTTGTAGCATGTCGGTGTAAAACGGCACGGACGGTTTCTGTGTTATTATCTATACTTATTAATATTATAATGCTGAAGAGTTTATTTCTTTAGTTGAACCCGCTACTGCACCCATTTAAATACTTCTTTCACCGTTAGAAAGCTATATTATCACGGACTAACATAGGCAATGAATATTTTCGTTTCATTTATATTCTCAGTGATGCGAATCAGTTAAATTTATACCTACACAAGTAGTCAAATAAAAGTGAGTAAATACCTAATACCTAGCTCAAGTACGCGTAAATAGTACACACATACGTACATGTAATCACGCCTTTATCCCTGGAGAGTTAGGTAGAGGTGAATTAACACCCATAATAGTATGACTATACTGTACTCTTAATTTACAATATTTTTGTGTATTTTGTATTATTTTGTCGAAAACATACAACTCAATCGAATAACATGGCTCTCTGTGTTTGTAAATGCCTAAATGTAACGCTCGAAGGTGAAAAATTAGAAGACAATGTCGATATTAAGAAACTGGAGTAAAACTACAGAGAAATATTCCTTTTAGTTCTTTAACTCTCGAACCTAACGTGTAGTCAATCTTTCAGATTTTGCTTTATATTAAGTTTGTTATCTACAAAGATAACATAATCGATAAACCTTATCGTATTACGGACGTAGCAATGACACTGCTTAGCTCTGATCCGTTAGCCACACAGCCTTTTTAGGTTTGCTTTGGTAGAGAATGCCTACGGCATTAAGTCCGTCTATGTACTTGTGCATAAAGTTCAATAAATATGTAAATAAAGTCGTTACTGCAACCTATGCAAATACAGCTAAGAAACTAATAAATTGCGAATTACGTATGTCAAACAGTTTGAGATATAAGACCTATCGCTTTTGTAGATAAAATTTATCGATACCTGTTTTATTGATTACCTTTTATAATTTCCAGACCAATCACTACCTACGGTCAATATTCTAAGTCACTTTCTACAGGACCAATTCAAATTACCTACTTATTTCCAGGAAAAAGTATACTGTATTGCAATGAGTGGTACTTTAACCTCTGCAAATGGATAAAGGCGCAAAAGACGTGACCTCTGAATAGTTCTTACGTGGAATTCTGCTTCTTTTTCTCATTCTTACTACCTCTATAGTTTTTTTCTCACATCTTCTCGACATAGTACACCCTATCCCTTTAATAGCTGCGCTATGCTAATAAGTCTGATAAATTCGATGATTTATGTTGGACTACCAGCAAATCGCTAAGATATAGTAGTTTATCGTCGCTGTTGGTCTTGGGGCAAACGATGCCTTGAAGATGAATTACCTTGATTTGGAAAAGGTATGATAGGGTTGCTATGTCAATTGGCTAAAGAGGAGCCCAACCAGATCTCGTGGTGGGCGTTAAAATCCCCCAAAAATACCATTTCGGCATTCGGAAATCGCTCCTGCGCATCATCTGCCGCCTGACTCAGATATTCAAAGAGTCGAGTTGTCTCAGCATCTCCTGTATGGGAACGGTAGAGGCACACATAGATCTGAACCGGTGGTCCATTTACTAAACTGATATTCATGTTCCTTTTTTGTTGACGTTTTGTAAGTGCAAATATAATCCATACTATCTATACTATAATATTATAAAGCTGCATAGTTTGTTTGTTTGAACGCGCTAATCTCTGGAACTACTGGTCCGAAAAGGTCTATGAATTACAAGACTTAATTGTAATATAGAAAGAAATTTACCAAATCTCTTCTTCAAATATATAGTGCTAATCTATGAAAGAAATGTATTAATTATATATTTTACCGCAAGACTATATAATGTGCTGAGTATTACCAAATGCTTTAAATGCCTGGGGTCTGGTCGCAGATTTATAAGAAGCCTTTGAGACTTTCAATCAAAAAACCAATGAGATATTACAAACTATAGACGCGTTATCTGCACTTTTAAATGGCAACAAAAAATCAGTATAATAATAATGTTATTGTTAAATTCTCTTTCCGCGGTAGCTTAGTGGTATGGGTAATGGACAGCTGAGACGAGGTCCCGGGTCCGAAACAGTAGGCCAAAGCCTCCCAATATTGGGAGAGGCTTATTCAATTCAATTTAATTCAATCGTTTATTTGCTTCGAATATGGTTACAGAGACTTTGTCTTAAAACCAGTAGGTACAGCATATTCAAATCGTAGGTAGCTTAGTGGTTAAAGAGTCGGTCTGACGATCGAGGACCATTCTGGACATAGTCCTCTCCCAATGTGTGTCATTGCTCCCAACCCTTTCTTCTGCATCCAGTCATAAGTCCTGGTAATATTCCAGGATAAATTTTACAATAGTATCTATTATTATTATTATTATTTTAACAGGCAGGCAGTCGAAGCAACTGATTTTATTTGGATATCCTGTAAATATAATTTTTCTAAATATTTGTATATTACCATTTGTACTGCTAATTTTATACAAAATCTACCTATCCTTTACAATGTCAAGTAGCTCTCTATGTACTTTAAGTTTTAAGCTCTTTTTGAATATAAATAAATAATTAGAAGTCCCTGCAGGAAGCTAGCAACCCAGTTCCACAGCCTAGAAGGCAGACCAAAGGCAGGTAGCTTAGAAAGAAGCGATTTGTGCCAGACTCTATCGAAAGCTTTGGCGATGTCAAGACTAATTGCCAGTGACTCGCCGTGCTTGTCCATAGCCTCACCCCAAAGATGGGTAACGTATGCTAGAAGATCACCCGTTGACCGTTTCGGTCTGAAGCCATATTGCCGGTCATTAATTAAGGAGTGATCCTCTAGGTGCCGCATGAGCTGTTTGTTAATTATGTGCTCAAACACTTTGCACAGCACTGAGGTGACGGCTATGGGTGATCTCGATCACGTTCACGACATACGATGCTCACTGTATCAAAACATCGGCACAAGTGTATCAAGATACCATTCTTGAGAAGGTAGTTAAACCCCTTAACAACGCCATGTTCAATAACCAAGTATGGTCCTTCCAACAAGACTCAGCGCCGGGTCATAAAGCTCGGTCCACGCAGTCTTGGTTGGAAGTGAACGTTTCGGACTTCATCAGAGCTAATAAAGTTTCAAAAGATAATCTAAGAATCCTGACCTCAATACTCGTATAACTAAGATATAAAAATAGCTCAAACTTTTTCACAATCCAGTGAGCAGTATCAACACCAATGTCACGCCACCATGATTCAGCGATCACTTTCTTTATGACACAACACAGCACTTTTTGCGACACCCATAACTTCGTGATAGATGAATCTACACTCGAGAGCAATGAATCCGGGTCACTTAAAGAATGTTAAAAATCTCGGAAACTAAAAATGATAGGTTAATGCAATAAATTGTATTTAATAGACAATGTAATACTCCTTAAATGAAAGTAAAAAAAATATGAGTCACCATACATTTTATTAACACAAAATTACATAAAGAAAAAAACTGCTGATCTCTCCTTAAAACAAAAATAGGAAACATGAAATTTTTGAACTTTATTACGATTTTCTTGAATTTTAATACTTCGTGTTACATTTTCTGCATTTCGGCAACGCAAGTGTGACGCCCTTGGTGTTGCACACGTCTCGAGGACACGGTAACCATTTCCCCTCAGGTGGGCCGCGTATTTGTCGGCCACCTAAGTGATATAAAAAAATCCACATCCCATTACATCAGATCAAAACCTCGGCACATAGCAATGACATTTCGATGCTTTTCGAAGATATGTGTGTATTTATCGCAGGTTTATAATTAATGGCAATTTGCTCGCCACCTATTACTTACATTGGGACCTAAACATAAACTGGCGAAATGTGGGTGCTAGCACCTCTGCCTACCTCTTCGGGGATTTAGGCGTGAGTTTATGTTATGAATAGAAATAATCCACAAATCATCTAGATAGTTTGTCTGAATATCAACTTAGTAATGTTTTAAAAGAGTTAAGTAACGCGTTTTTTTTTTATTCTGTCATTGTTACAGATGAAATGTGGAGCAACATGAGAACAAAATTGAAGAGTTCACAAAAGAGGCCATAGCTTCAATTACTCGAGACGACTGAAAGAAAAAATAAACCACACCAAAAGAGTTGAAGAAGAATACTGGAATCGCGATGTAGGCAGGGAGAGTGAAATAGAGGATTTCATTATCAGTGTCGTCGGGCCGCGAGGGATATGCCTCCGGCAACTTTGTCTTTGGCAACCTATGACTCTCAGACGGCGTGCGTTTTAGTCGGTTCAAGTTCGAAATAACCACCCCCCCCTCCCACGGCTCCGGTGAGGGGGATATCCGTAGGGATTACGATGATTTTATAGATATGGGAATGTTTAAATAAAATTTCAAAACCCCCGCCCCAAACAGCAACCTCCAAAAAGTTGTAAATAAATAGTGTTGGTTAGCACTTTAACTTTTATGCACCTAGTAATATAATACTTCAAGAGTTGTCATGTCGGGGGACCCTAACTAGTAAAGCACAAGAAAACTATCAATATAAGATAAATAATATTCAATCTTCTTGATACACTTCTTCACTTTGCTTACATCTAAACAGGGTAAATGTTCTATTCCATGTTCAGGAAATTTTCTAGAAAAAGTAGTTTTATCTTTTGTGTCGTTACTGTCAGATTTTGTTGATTTTTGTAATGTTTTAGCTTTTGAAAGTATGTGATCCAAATGCGATAGGGCTGCTTGACAGTAATGCTTGCTGTTTTCTTCACTAGGTCCTCTTAATAGAAGAAAGGTGTCTTTTCTCATCACACTGAGGCTGGCTTCATCTGTTTGTACACTTATGATCGAGAGGTTCCGGGTTTGAATCATGGCTTCTACACTACTGACGTAAAGTCACTCCTTCGTAAGTCTTCACAGTGATAATTCTGATTGTATCCTAAGCTTATTCTTCGGGCCCCATAGTCCGTTCTCCTACTGTTTCTCTTGATATGATTATCTAAACGGAAATATATCCGGTTAATGGCAATAGGCCTGTTTTTATTACTTGACATGAAAACAAAAATTGTTGTCGTAATCTGGCCTATGTTTACTAATGGATGGAGGGCGGCCTTATCTCTTAAAGGTCTTGTTGGACACCTACGTACGGTCATTGTATTTCACTTGGTCGTTGCATTTCGTCCTTTTCACACCTATTGGGCCGTCATGTAATCTTTCCTTGTTTTGCTCACGGTGAATTATTTTTACTTCCGTTATCCGTTAGGTTGTCGTACTTGCAATGTAACTTGTGTAACTTGTACAATGTACTTGCAGCGAAGCCGAATAGAATATTCTTCTCGTGGGTAGTTGACACGAACAGTATATACGATAATTGCAATTGTGATAATTGCAATACTCATCTTAGAATAGCTGTACAGAAGAATTATGTGTCAAAGTGATCAAAAGTGTAGTCTTAACCAGGAACGAACTCGTAGCTGTGTAACGTTGTCTCTCGCGTTAACTTGCATATTAAATATGTAGCCCAGCCCGCCTGTGTTGTAGCATTTTAAAGTAACTGTTTAATGGTTATCGCTCCATAAAGAACCTCGCCCCGACTTGGAATGTATCCAAATCAGACTAAGGTTAGTGACAATAGTGCTACTTGTTTCTGAGAGGCAACTATTATGAGAAATAATGTTCACAGCACTTTAAAACCTACGTACACACGTCGCGGCCTGCTTCTGCCAGGGTGACAGGCGGCTCCACCTGTCACCCCCAGGCCTGTGCTCATGGGGGGCGGAGTTCGTTCATCGACCTATACATGATTTATATTTAGGTGATAACGAAGGGTAAGGCCTCATTCGATCGGAAGTTCAGAAACTCCCGTGCGAACCGCGGTATCCTGGTACAATTGGTAATATAATTTAAATAGAAGAAAAGCGCATGCCTTTCGTAACCAGTGTAGTGTAATGGCTCTAGCGCAGGATTTTCTCCAGAAGACGGGGGTTCCAATAGCAGTTGCTTCTGTGAAAGTCAAAATGTATCACATTGTCAAAAATTGGCACAAGGGTAGGAAAAAGAAAGTACCTAGGACGTTCCCCCTATAAAGTTCGAATGCCGCCTGGACCGACTCATTATTTTATATCTTAATCGACTATGGATGTGGTCCACGGTGCTATAGCCTTTTCGAAACCCGGCTTGTTGTGTGATTGGAACCCGTCGAGTTTACCCACGAGGCAAATCACTATGATATAACGAAAACTGATATAACGATAAATAAATATTCATATTATGTAGACTGACGATAAGGGTGTTTGATAACGGAAAATAACGAGTCGCCTTACACCTTTTATGATATTTTTGACTTTTCGTAAGATTTGGTCGGTATTACTTACTTTAATTAACTAGGTAGGTATATAGAGGGTATAGAATACATGCATTGTATAAATGTAGTAATGGTTCTGCCAATACCCCTCGAGCATCCCTAAAAACAAATGCCGATATACCGTCCGGGCCGCAGGATCGCTTGGAAGGCAGGCGCGCCAGCGCAGCAGGACGTCGCGCTCACGCACGCGAGTGAGCGACACCCGCACACCAAAACTTGAATATTAACGATGTGCTTTTTTGATATTTTGTAATGGTTAGAGAATAATTTTGAACGAATAGCTTTCATTATCAGTACAAAAGTACTATTATTTATGTGGTGGAATACAATATTCATTTATTGCGCTATCGTACACAAACATGACAATTTATAACATACATACATACATACATACATATATTATAATCACGCCTTTATCCTCGGAGGGTCAGGCAGAGGCCACATTTCACCAATTTTTTTCTTTAATTCGGTGCCACGTAATACACTATTGTTGCATCTGAGATCCTCTTTGCATCTGAGGCTGAGTCTCGAACCGACCAAAACGCACGCCGCCTGTGAGTCGTTTTTGGTTGTCGAAGGTGAGGTTGACAGGCATATCTCTCGCATCCCGGCCGACCCAGGGCCATCTCTCACGATCTGACCCTCTCCTCTCCTTTAGTCGCCTTGTACGACACCGCATGGGAAGAGATGGGGTATACCCAATCCTGTTAGATGAGGTTTATAGCTTTCGTGATTGCGCAATAGAGAGATGATAGCGTTAATAGTGAGCTGGAAGTTGATCCGCACTCAGTTGGTAAAGGTCAAGAGGAAGAGTAGAAGTTTATATGCTCATTAGTAAACTTTCAGCAGAGAATTTCGTGCTGGCAGAATGACACTTAAAGGACGTAACCAGACATCTTTATTTACGCGATCAAATGCTTCATTTAAAATGGGCATAATCGAAGTGTAATTTTGACTGATATTGCGACTAGCAACGTCGTTTTTTATAATACCCCAAATATTTTCGATTGGGTTCAATTCTGGATGATAAGGAGGCAGCCGAAGCACTGTGAATCCATGCTCTTTCAATAAATCGTCCACTTTCAGAATCTCCTCTGCAAGTATCTATGCCTTCAACACCTCCGGCACAAATAACTTGAAACCCATCGAAAACTGGTCCCAACGTCTCATCAATCAATTAGCCTATCGCAATCCACTACTGGACATAGGCCTTTCCTAATGTTAGGAGGTTTTGGCCTACTGTTTCGATGCTGGCCAGATGGATGGTACAAGGTTTTATTTCGAATTTTCCATATCTCGCCGTGTTAATTCAAATCAAAGGCAATAGTAGGAGAGCTTATATATATTTTTTTCATTATTTTTAAGTCCCTCTAGGCCTATTCTCAGGATTTATGGTTTCAGGAATGTCTTTTAACAATAAACTCATTAGTTTATGTTTAGGGTTTTCGTACAGATGGCGGCCTTATCGCTCTGCGGCAATTTCTTACATGCAACCATAGGATGGCGAGAAAAAAATAGGAGAAGAATATTTCAGGACAGTTAGGTGTACATAGAGAATATATAAAGAAAATAAAACAATAATAATGGAAATGAATTCACCTCTGTCTAACTATCCGGGGATAAAGGCGTGATTACATGTATGTATGTATGTTTCTTTAAATTCCTACACCCGTGTGTATTCATGACGTAAACAAAGTCGTTAGAGCACCTATTACTTAATTACCTGAACACTGGACAACAAATAGAAATTCATGGTTCATTACCCAAACAACCGTGGCTTGGTCCTCGCCTAGACAATATGCCTATTTCATTCTAATACCCTTGACTGCGGTGGCGGGAAGCCGGGAAGCGAAGTGATGCCATTAAGCACCCCTTCGCGTCGTAACATGCGGCCGAGAGGCCAGCGTGATCGGCTTCCAGTAAATGGTAACGTTGAAAATCGTCGTTTTAGCGTTAGGGGTTAAAAATGGTATTAAAAAGATATCTTGTATTTTTATTAAATAAGGAAGGGTTATTTAAAGATATTTCATTAAAAATTTAGTCTACTTATATTCCTGTTAATTATGTTACATTTATTTCAAAATACAGCCCTGGACGCAACATCTCTACGCATCTGTAAAGATTCTAGGGTGTTCGTGATCTCAGGATTTCCAATGATGCGAACCGCACGTCGCTGCAACCTGTAGAGGGCATCTAGTAAGTACTTTGCTGAACCATCCCAGAGATGCGAGCAGTATTCCACACAGCTACGTCGCGTTGAGTTCGTCCAGCTTGCGTTGCATTCGTTCATAGGTCACAGTAACCAATTCTCATCAAGTGGGCCGTATATCTTCCACCAAAGTAACTATGGCTGCTGAAAAATTGCCGAAAAGTCGGGCTAAATGTAAAAAATACGAAAGAAATAGCGATAGATTTAAATATTTTATGCGGAGTTAGTATTCTTGGGGAACTTCAACGCTCACCAGTTAGTGACTGGGGTCTCCTCTAACTGACTAGCTAGTGGTTTGAATTCGGTTCTTAGTCCTAAAAATGAGTTTCTAAACAGTAAAATATTGAAACTGTGTTTTTTTATTAAGTACCGAAATTACTAATATTCCCCCTCTAATCCCTCCAACTAAGCTAAATTGCTTGGCCATACATGCGTCAAAAATATCCTCAGCCAGGCGGATGACGCATATGTGCGTCACAAGATTACACAGAAGTGACTGACAAAATTTGTGCCTGGCTCCTGGACTATAGTATTTTATTTTCAAAATATGACATGCTTTCTGTTCTTTGACTTATTCTAAGCCAAAAAATTAGCCAAAGTCTTTGTGGATGAAAGTTAGATCTTAATAAATAAACATATGTATAAAAAATACTGTTGTATGTACATATGAATGCTGTTATACATATTTTGCATCGGTCCACTGCTGGACCTAATTTTGGGAAAATATATCACCCTTACCACGTGTTGCAGATATTTTGAATATCTTTTATTGATTTTACCCATAGTTACACACGTTCATAGGTCACGGTAATCACTTTCTATCAGGTGGGCCGTATACTTGTCTGCCACCTAAGTTGTATAAAAAAAAAAACCCAACTCAACTGTGGTTTTATTGAAATGGAGTTGTCATGTGCAAGAAAATATCAAAAGCCTATATAAAATCCTAATTTAGAAATAATGTATGGATATATGCCGCCGGATTTGTGGACATTTATGATTACAGCTTAAGTAGTAGCGTGACAATAAATATAGCCTAAAACCTTCATCAATGAACGGGCTATTCAATACAAAAAGAGTTTTCCAATTCGATCTAGTAATTCCTGAGATTAACGCGTTCTTCTCTCGCAGTGATATCGTCTGCGTATTTTTCTGTTAGTACGACACCCTTCGGATGTGATAAAATGCTGATATTTGTATTCTTTCTCCGTCATCATTCGAATACCATCAAGTCGTGGTGTTAAATCGATACTTACCAAATTTATTGTTCCAAGCAGATAATCTACACACAGGAAAGTTCTTGCCACCGCCGCCGCCACGGCCACGCGCCAGGTACACACTAGCGACCCTCAGATGAAACTGATGAACGCACTATGCCCTAGGACTGATACTGATCAGGGCGGTTGTGATCCAATTCCTGAAGTGAAAGGCCACTTGAATGGTAAGGAACCCGATACAGAGAGTGCGACTATTGCTGATCTCAAAGGTAAGACTAACAAACCGCGCGGCCCGAAGGTGGAGAACAAAGAAGATTGCACCAGCGAGTTATCGAAAAGTGACATGAATTCGCTCAAAGAAAATTCTTATTTTGAGAAATGTCCTCAATCGTGGGGTTACTGTTATTTTTTCAATTTCAATAGGTTAATTTTTATGCTATTATTTTTCTAATAAAATTAATAAAATGAATTAAATAATCATTTAATTTAATTATCATGTAAATTTATTAATTTTTTTAGTCAAAGAAATAAACAACACTTGTATAAAAGTTTAACAGCATACAAATTTGTTAATGATATGTAGCTTTTTGTTGATTTCAGTGACCCTACGAAAATCTTCGGAGCCCAAGCCAACCCCTCACACACCAGCTGGTGTACCAACTTGCCGAAAAACATCTGAGGTTCCTATACAGACTTTCTTTTCGGGGTTGGAAGGTTTAGGAGCAGGACAGCGGACTTTACAGGCAACCGATCCGAGTTTGTCCACTTATAAACACAATACAATATAATAAGTACCTGCGCTGTGTGCGGCATGCCTGCAAGCTGACTCGCGTGCCTTAAAAACAAGGCTAGTTCCATTGTACCGTGACAGTCGATACCAACCTTCGTTGACGAAGAACGCGGCCGGGCTCACCTGTCGCGACAAACCTTGTTTTAACGGTGCCATGAACAGCTGCCTGTAAACCTCCAAAACCCTTCACCACTGAGCGGGTTGAACGCTTATTAACATTGAAACCAAGACGTTGACAACAATCTTGAGTAATAAAATTACTTTGCGAAGCGCCATCTAACAGCGCTCGAACAATGTGCGGTCTACCTAATGCATCAACAATAATAACGCGAGCAGTCGCGAGAACAACAGTAGTGAGCGCAGCACTAGCGGACAACAAACACAAGGTGACGTCATTCGCCTGTCAGTGGGAAGACTTAAGGCTTTTCCTGCTTTGTCTTCTACACTGACGGTACAGAAACTCAGTACTTACAGGGTTGGCAGCGCGACTGTGACTCCTCTGGTGTTACAAACGTCCATAGGCCACGGTAACCACTTTCCTCTTTCTTTTTATGTCGCCATTTTTAGTATATTCTGGGTGTATACTATAGGTATATACTATACATATTAGATTGTTTATTCCGCAGAAGACTTTATTCCTTTATTTACTAAAAATTAGTATGAAATTGGACAGCAATACAATACCAGCGATAATGCGCCATCTATCGGGATAAATTAGCAATTTGTCTCCTCATTGGGTTGATCTAAACGTACGAGATTATGAATCTCAAGCCCCGAAGAGCGAGATTATGATCAATTCCGAAGAACTGATAGCGTTGATCAAAAGATCAAGCTCTCCTCCACTTCGTCACAGTTAATTTAATTCAGTTTGTAAAACCTCCACTAAACTCCACTGTATACTGTAATGCTCGTTTTCTCTTTTTTGGTGTGTGAAGTTTAATTTCTTCTGTGCCAGTCTCGCCTTATTTTTCTTTAGTTATTCGTCTAATAGTTCGTTGTCCAATATTAAGCACAACAAAAAGAGAAAAAGAGCAAAACCAGTCGTGTCAAAACGGCCACCATAGTGTGCCCTTAACCTATCCCACTAGCCCCCACGGGGAGGAGTACCTTTCCGAGGGGTATATTCGCACGTTAAAAAAAGAAATAGAAAAGAGGGGTTGCATATAAAATAGTTTATTTTTAGGGTTACGTACCTACTACATCAATAGGAAAAAACAGATCACTTCACCTAACAGGCTACATTACAATATTATAATATTTAAAAAGTATATATACTCTATGCTTATAACATGTAGAAATCACGAGTTGTAGGTAAGTATGTGATATATACGGCATATTTAGTTTTTAATACTTTTGCCTGTCTAGTCAAGATCTAGTATATTCAAGTACCTGTTAACTGTTCTTAAGGGCCGCGTCGGGTATGCTCAATAAACATTTTGTACCGGCTGTGTCCTCCGGCAAGAAAATTAAGTTCAAACACGAGCCTGTCGGGCGGTCACCGGTCAGCCCCATGGCTCAAATGGGTAGTATTTTTTTTTTAAGTGCGCCTATCCCCCACGGATACCCGTCCGGTGGGGGAGGTTAAATCGGACTCGAACCGACCAAAACGCACGACGCCTGTGAGTCGTTTTTGGTTGCCGAAGGTGAGGTTAACTGGCATATCTCTTACATCTTTCCCTGGCCGACCCGAATATCGGCTGATAGGCGGACGAGGCTCTAGTTCATGCTTTCCTTCTATCGTCGCCCCCATAAAAATTGTATAAGGAGGAGAATTAAGCAGACTCCGGGATCACATATTGAGAACTCACTTGTACTTTTCCACATTATTTTTAATTGTTATTAGACCTGACCACCTAAGTCACAATAATGGTCACTAAGGAAAAAAGCACCCAACGAAAATCAATAAATGCCAAAATCGCGTGTTCTTCGTTCACACGCTGAGGCAAGAATCGCCGAGATTATTCTGAATACTATGTCTCTGTCATTCACTTTTAACTGCTTTCATAGATATCAAGTGATGTGATTTTATTCAATATTCGAACGTTTTAACCTTTAGTTATTTTGTATATTTCTAACAATTTATTGACAAGTTTCGGTCGTAAGCAGTCATAGAAAGAAAAAAGTAAAAATTAACGATAAGTAAAGAGTATTATAAAATTTTATTAAAATTTTTACTAATGACATTACTTGTAAGTAGTAGTAGTAGTAAAAGTGATGTATGAGGTAGATATAAGTATTGAATCTGAAGCAATACATATATTTTCATATACCAGTATGGCGAAAAAGTTATACTTAATTTTAAAATAACGTAAAGTTTCTATAAGTACATACTTTAGTATACATGTACCATACAGATTTACTGGATTCGATTAGTGTTGTAATTCCATACTCTGCAATTTCGATCTAAAAACGTACGATGGAAACCTGTGGGTGCTCTACCATAGGAATCAAAGTACTGACCAACTCCATTCGCGTCTATGTGTATAGCAACCCAGTGAGAACCAGGCTTATTCTTTAAGCGCAAGAAGATCAAACAAGAAGACACCACAGATAGCGCGTCATCATCGCCCCTACCATCACCTGCTATTAGAGACCCTGATAAATGGAATCCTGCTCGACTTACGCAAGATACTTTGTTTATCATGGGATCTCATGCTCACAAAGTATGCTGGATAGCCCGATAGATTTGACCCAGGTACGAGAGGGAGTGAGAGACACGGCGGTATTTCCGCCCAATTGAGCAGTCCGACTGGGGAAGTACCTCTGCCCTACAGAATACCGAGGCCATAATAACCTCGTGTTGTTTTCCCAGCGGTGATATTGCAATCATCTGCTACGCAGGGGCCGCGGGTACGATTCCAACTCATTGCAAATATTTGCATACAAGAATTTGTATCTTTGCAATGGTCTCAGTGCTTCTATGTATAATATAAATAACATGTATGTATTATAGTTAAAAATAATCTTATATGTCTTATGTACGATTTTTATATACAATTAAAGTTAGTTAATCATTACAATACCTGTTATTGACCCTTGATAACGGTTCACAGCTAAGATGGATTTCTTGTTTTCATAAATTTATTTCTGTGTTAGGACAGAACCCGTGCCACTGTTACAAAAAAAATGTCTTACTGTGTGAACTATATAAATAATAACCGAACGACTATAACAAAAGAGCGATCGTTAAATAAATGTTTTTACCGGTCGTGAGTCGCTGTTATTGTGCATAATAACAACTGATGTATACCTTGCTGCTCTAAGCTGCTATTTTGTAGATTTAAATCGGCAACGCTCCTGCTGTCCTTGATCCTCTGCTGGAGGTACGACACAGCAGACGCAGGGTTTCGTTATCCATATAAATGGCGTATCACTGTGTTACTGTGTCTTCAGAGTAGGAGTGAATGACCGCTTACGTCATTAGGTCCATCAGTGGCCTTGGGTTGTTCGCGTAAGGAGACACCAATTAATGTGAAGGGTGACGAATTAACAGAAAACTACCCAATGATACAAGGATTGGATCAGTCACCATCAGAATAGACTAGCACAGAGTCTCGGGAATCAACTGGGAACAAGGCGGTTGAAAAGATTACACACATGGGATAACCTTTGAAAAATCTTATTTTTAGGAAGGCAGCCCAACAGTGGGAGGGCATGCCTAACACGACAAAAATCTCGTCTACCATGATCAAATTGCGAGGTTTTAAAAGTGGCATCTAAGTAAATGTAATTCTAGAACGACAATCAGGGCCATATTCTAGAATTGTACTTAGTTCCGAATATCGAATTATCTAAGGAAATGTGGTATGGACAATCTGTCAAATCTGACGATCTGTCTTAAGATAAATTGACATTCAGGACTGAGTTTTGTTCCAAATAAATGATTGAAGAAATGTGGGTTTGGGGATAAAGGCGTGATTATATGTATCAGTGTATATTTATGTAAGGTTACTCAATAAGATATTTCCCTCGCACTCTGACTCTTCATGGTACCTAAATGCTACGTCTTTCGTTAGTTTTACGTCCCGAAGTTTCGGATGAACGTTTCATGGTAGCCCCAATATTATACTACCTCTTTTGGTAATTTTGCGATGACGCTGTTATATTTATATTCGTCACCTTGTTTTTGGGAGGCTACGATGGCCTCGAATTGCGCGAACCATAAGCGCGGTGAATCTGTCCAAAACGCTGGTATTTTCTCCGTAATGCTAATTGCAGCCGTGTCAGGCGGTTGGGGTATCGGGGGGAATTGCCTTAGCAGGCAGTATAAAGGAGTACAGGTAATAAAAACATAAGGAAAATACGTACATACATATAATCACGCCTTTATTCCCGAAAGGTTCGATTGAGATGAATTATACACATTTCACCAATCATTGTGTTCGGTCCAACATAATAGGGGGTGAGCCTATTATTGTCTTCCGAGCACTATTATCGACACGCGCTCTGGTATCTGTGCCTGAGTCTGGATCGTATATATCTACCTGATGTTAAACAATAGTTTAAGCAAACTGAGTATAGGGTCAAGAACTATAGTTATAATGTGTAACTCACCTATAAGTCCGTCTATGAGTGGCTGTACATCTATATTGAACCTCTGCGTGAGTCGGAAGTCGGGGTCGTACCCGTTCTTGTGCAGCACTATCTGGGTTATGCACTCCTCGATGAGCTTGTAGTAGGCTGGCCTGTAGAGGATGTACCAAATAGAAATTAGTAAAACGCCGAGCGGAGAAGCGGAGTGGGGCAGCGGACATTTTGCGTAAAACTAAACCAATCGCTCACAGCCGTAAGCTCAAAAAACTCGTCGTTAGCTCACGGCTTAGTTATGCTTATAGCAAGCACAGTCCGCAACTCTACTCATCTCTGGTTGGTTGCCCTTCCTAGCTATATCATCTTTCACAGAGTCCATCTCATCATCTTGTCTTAGGTATTTCTCTGCCCTTGTAGCCGTCAAGCCGTCCACTTAAATTTATTGGAGCACTACCTAATACTTAGCTAATTAATCGTGAAATTGTTCGAAATAATAGCTTGCCAGTGGTTGTGGGACTTCTTAAGTAATCAGTCTGTTGAATTGACTCGGCGGCAGCAACGTAATTTCTTATTTTTATAGCGAATGCTATCAACTCCGTGTGGTAAGTCTGTGGTAAGGGCTGCAGTTTTTTCAGATGCGTAGAAATTTTGTAAATAATAAGTTCCAAAATGTGCTCTAAACACGTAGTCCACGTTTCTTGGGTGTCTTTTCATAGCATATGGGTTTACTACGATAGTGGACGAGCTCAAATTCACCAATCCAATTAATTATCTGCGCGCGCCAGGTCCTCGTTTGTCCCGCAATTTTGGTCCAAGATTCGTGTACTTCCTTTGTCGCACCAACACATGGATTTTACCAAAACCGCAAGTGTTTTATTCTTCCTAAAATACCAAGTCATTTAACGCCATATAGTGTGGTTTGCCTTATATACCTATAGATTGATGTTGACGAAAGTCGCCCTCAGAAGTTCCCGATACCAAAAAATGTGTTTACATTGAACCAAAAGATGGACTGTTACGAAATTTGAATTGAGAGTTGATCACCATCAAGAGGAGATAGGTACAATTTGGACCGTTTAACATACATACATACATATTATCATGCTTTTATCCCCGAAGGGTTAGACAGAGATGAATTAACACCCTGAAAAAAGGTCAAGAGGACGTAGCCGCAATCCTTCGACTTGTACCTACCAAAGGCATAATGATAGTAGACGAAGCTCGTGTTTTCTAAGCTCACAAGCAAAGATGGCGGGCTGTTGTTTCTAATTTAGTTTTTCTAGTTAATTATACAATGACCTGTTTTATTCGTACAAGCAACATCTTTCCAGTTAAGCTCGATGTAGAACTGACAATCGTTATGAAATACGAACATTAAAATACTTTGTTGGACATAATAATCAAAAACAAAGAAACTACAAATTAATTCGTTTTTGCACTTAAAATGGCTAATGGACACGAGTACCCGCATTTTTTTTTTCACCTTGAGGATGCGTAAGGGAGAATTTGAATATTGAAGTCCTGACTGAGTCCCTGGTCAACTCGTGTTTTCAGATATATTTGCAGTAGTAACACAGCTTCTATAAACATTATCCTAATGTGTTTACCTCCTATAATTATATATGAACTATAAAATTTAATGTAATAAGTAATAACACCTCTATATTATATTATAAAGTGGATGAGTACCTTAATGATGTTAATGCGTGGTCAACATAAGTCTCTTGCTTGCTCGCCCAAAATAAATTGTAAACAAAACAAATTTATAAAAGAAAAATAAACTAGTTCTAATGTAGTTCACTGAGTTTCTTGCTGGTATCTTCTCAGTAGAAAGTCCGACTGGCGAAGTACCTCCGCCCTACAGAATACCGCGGCTATAATAACTTCGTGTTGTGTTCCCGGCGGTGAGTAGGGTAGCCAGAGCTCACTGGAGAATTTGTGCTGTCAGTGGGAAGACTAAAGGCTTATCCTGCTTTGTCTTCTACACTGACGGCACAGAAACTCTGTACTTACAGGGTTGGCAGCGCGACTGTACCCCATCTCTTCCCATGCGGTGTCGTACAAGGCGACTAACGTATAGGGCTGTTCAACATCAGTCAGATATATGCAGAGCAGACTCAGATATAGATACAATGTTCAAGTCAACAATAGTGCTCGGAAAACGGCAATAGACTCACCCCCTATTACGTGTGATCGAAAACAATGATTGGTGAAATGAGGGTGCTAATTTACCTCTGCATAACCCTTCGGGGATAAAGGCGTGTTTAAGATAGGATAAGATTCATTAATTTGTAAGAATATTGTATAAAAGTTGTTACAAAGTTGGTTGTACATACTATTCTGCTGTCTCCAGCGTACAAATATAAAAATGTGTACGTGATAGGTTGACGCGTCATCATAGAACAAATGATGCTCGGGACGAGCATGACTAAGAGGGAGGTAATGTTACGACCGCCGTCGATATCTCAAAAACTAATAATCGAATCATCAAGAAAATAAAACGCATTGTTAGTGACGAGGTACATAACGTCAGCATGTTTAAGACTGACTCTTAAAAATAAATAATTATCATGATGCCACTGACACACACTCTTGTACGGAATTATCACGCTCCTGCTATTATGGAAACCTTTGTCTATATTTGCAGTTATTGTCAGAGTATTCATTCCTTTGTTTGGTAAAATATTTCGAAAATAACTACAAATTATAATAAAAATAATTTATCGAGATAGGAACTATATCATGTCATATGAGTTCTAGCACAATAACTATTATTAATTATTAATATTTTGTCCGCCTACAATACTAATTATACTTAATTGGGTATTTGGAAAAAAGTAATCTTGTTGTTCTAAATATTAAATCTGTAAAGAAAGAATACTTTTGTTACATAACTTACAAGTAAGTTACCGACATGAATCCACTCCTAACACAAGCAATTTAGCTTAGGGTTAGAGGGAATACACGACGATTCTGCTTCTGTTAGTGGGTTCTCCGATTTAGATCTTACCAAATCTGAGGACGAGCAAGACATCGTCCCATTATCATCTTCAACGGTGTGTGATGATGATTTTTCGAGCAGTAGTAAACTTAACCTTAACTCTTCTAATTCACTAGAACAGGCAGACAGGCCACCAATTCAAATACCCGAATTTGATGGTAACATTCGCAATTGGTGTTTATTTATAGATAGTTTTGAGAATACAATAGATAAGAACGATTCGTTGACAGATCACGAAAAATTGCATTATCTCGTTGAAAAATTAACTGGTAAAGCTCTATAGATCATATTTTTAAGCTTCTCAGTACAGTAGATCTGTAAATTATCACCTACTTTCTACCTTCTTTTGATTTAGCTACGTCACAAAAATACCAACCAATTACCACGGGAATGTAATATTCCACACACCAAGGTTAGATACTGCATAATGTTAATTACTATCAAAAGGTCCCGGATTCGAATCCTGACCATATCGACGTGAACCTACTTCTAACACAAGCTTTAGCTTAACTGCAGGGCTTAGAGGAAATAATAGTATTTTGAGTTTTCCTTCTCTCGCAGTGATATCGTCTGCGTATTTTTCCGTTACATTCGCTTTTACTCACTCTAAGTACCTAACAAAGTACTGAGAGCTCTCTTTTGTCTATCCTCTCGCATCCGCTACTGTTTTCTTCAATGAGAAGGAGGAAAAATACGGCTCGTTTTAAAATTCAACGCGTACGTACTTAGAGATACGTAGAAGTTGCTTTTTCTTTTTTTTTTGCAATTTCTCGCCATAGACACATCATCTGGCGTGGATGCCCTTCCGTCAATTCCTTTAAGTTTCAATTACTTCTTGTCATTATTATCAATCTCACATCGAGACCATCCCAATTATTTTTTGTTATATTTATCATTCATAAATCAATTGTTTTTGTAACTCCACCTTAGCTGTATCACAAGTTTCACGAAAAGAGACACGATCGCTTTCTAACTGCAGAGAACACAGACGCAGACCTAGGCGTTTATCAATGTTATCAACAAAAAAGACATTAAGTTTTAGAGATTTCCAATGAAAACACACTGCAATTCCGACATAGTTTTCGATATGCAATAAGCACACCACTAAAGGTGAAGTCTCAAGAATCAAGGTCACTTATATTGAAAACCTATTTTCTGTTAAATAGATCGAAACAACGCTTATATAAAATTCTAAAAGCTGTATTATTAATAAGAGAGGACTAAATAAAATATATTATTTAAAAAATATATATATTATATATTATTAGGCTTAAATATCATTACTCCAGGGAGCGGAGTAATCATAAATGTTAACAAATCCGACAGATTTCCATACGTTATTTGACAAATATAATATGTTTTATGTTTACGTTATACGACGTTTCGACGAATGCCACGTGCGAAGCAGGTTTAATTGTTGGTAATTAAATGTTGGTGCTAGCACCTCTGCCTACCCCTTCGGGGATAAAGGTGTAAGTTTATAAAAAAGTAACGAGACATTTATAAACCTTTGTGTAGCCTTTAAACTTTACTTCTTCGATAAATGAACTATTCATAACAAAAATACTTTTTTTTAATTTCGTGACTTTAGTGCATTCAACCAAACAACCAAACAAACAATCTCTTCAGCTTTATAATATTAATATTTATTTAAAATATCAATCAACTTATAATATATTGTAATACATACATATCTATTAAAATTAGCTAACGGTATCAATGACATTACTGCATGCGTCTGCTGCTGCGGTCTAGTTACGAAATAGAGCTGACCTCAGAAGAAGCAAGTTAAGTAAATATTATGTCCTCACCGATTAGGATCTATAGCCACCTTTTGTCCAACCTTGAAGACAGATTTCTTGCCCACGGCATGGATGATGCCGGAGGGCTCGTGGCGACTAATAACGCAATTAATTTCGAATTTAATAACGTTAAATGGTTTAGTTATGTCAAAATTTTAAATTAAATAGTATATAAGTTTAATAAGTGGTAATCTCGCCACCTATTACATTGGGACCTAAACATAAACTGGCTACATGTGGGTGCTACAAGACGAAGTCATTATGGTCGCGGTATTCTCCAAAGCCGAGGTACTCACCCAGTCTGGCTACTCAATTAGACTGAAATGCCATCCTGTCCTACTCCATTATATTCCCATCTAGCACAGCCCGGTATCGACCTGCATTCGGAGCCTAAGCCAGCAAAAGAACCACCTCCAAGGCCTAAGCCGGCACCTCCGATGCCAAATCCTGGAGAAATGGCACCAGGAGCGATAGATGATATTCCTGAACCCAAACCGAAACCAGCGTTATTGATGACACCAGCCCCATTTAGCCCGGAAATGCATTGGCTGAAGGCATTACTGCCGTATAACCTCCCAACAGGAGGCCAAAGCTTTTTCCGTTATTTAGCAAATACACTGACTTGCAGATGAGGGCCTCAAAAATATTGGAACGGCTCTGTACAACTTGTCAACCTTGTGCACCCGAGTGTGAGACCCTATAAACTTGACAATAATTTGCCAAAAGCTCTTCGACTAATGTAATATAATAAAGCAACGGTTTAATCTTTGCGACCTTCAACTTCACAGAAACTCTGAGGGCCATATTTCATTACATAAATTACACCTATTAACGTATAAATGCAATATATTAAATCATACTTGTAGCAACCACTTCCCATCAGGTGGGCCGTGTGTTTGTCTGCCACCTAAGTGACGAATGAGAATAACTGAGAATGCCGAAAGGCGAAACCGGTCAAATAAAAAAATACATACATACATACATATAATCATGCCTTTATCCCCGGAGGGTTACGCAGAGGTGAATTATCACCCACATTTCACCAATACTTGTAAGAGGCTCGCCTCCTTTTACTGATAATTATGGGAGAACTATGTCATAAAAATTTCTCATCGAAATCAGTTTATATGTATAAATATATGCATAGTACTTACATGATTCGATATCCATATTCAGAGCAGAAATAGAAATAAAGGCAAATTTCTTATTTTCATTACCAGCTCTGCCTAACCCTCCGGGGATAAAGACGTGATTATATGTATGTTTAAAATATTCGAGCGAATTTAACCCAGTAAGTAAGTACTACCCGATTTTTAACTATTATTGTAACTTTTTTTTATGATAGATATTTTATCTAAAAGAAAATCATGTGATAAAAGTTAAGGGGACCAAATATCTTTTCTATTTGGGAGTAATAAATTAAACTATATTTGGTCACGTATCGTATCCCTCGCTTGATTATATTATTAAAGCGATTAAGTCGTGAAATGATTATTTCTTGAACCATTTTTGGTAATATTGTGTACCACAATGTCGGAATACAGCCTATCAAGAACACACCGGTGCCCAGGATCATCACAGTAATAATCAGAATTAGCACACTTAACAAACTCTTTCGGGTAATCAATACATTTTAGCCGCTTATGACATTCCGCGCTAAATATTGCAATCTGTTTGTCATTACGTGTATAAAAACGGTTGACGTCTGCACAGTATCAAAATAAACGGGATATTTACCATGTTTCATTGTTTTGAGTTTCCAATATTTCGGCGCTGTTGCAAGCACCATGATCCCGTTTATTTTGATACTGATAGTTCATTATTTTTTTAAATCTTTCACTTTGTAACAATATTAAATTGAAATGGTAGTTCTATTGGTAATCCTAAGGTTCATAAGTTGGTTTTATTTTGACTTCTACTGAACTTCAACCTCGAGGCTAGGTAAGAACCTTGTTCCTCATTCAGCAGATGTATCGGCTTGCAGCTGCGGTGTCCTACATAATAGGGGGTGAGTCTATTGCTGTATTCCAGGTCCTATTATAGACTTGAGCCATGCTGGGCTGTATATATCTTTCTGATGTTAAACAGCCCTATCCCTTAGTCGCCTTTTACGACACTGCGTGGGTTCTTATTTTATCGTTTTTATTTATTTTTATCATCCATTCAACAGTAAAATATTTTACTATTGAATATTATGACGTCATAATAAATTATTTCATACAAGTGTCCTCATAACTTACAGTGAAGTGGGAAAAGGTGCATAGTGTACCTCTTCCCACTACACTTGCAATATACAGGATTAAAAAAATCACACTAAAGTAAGCAAGTATTCCAGAACGATACCCCGTCCTAAATGTCGTAGTTACGAGATTCTAGTTAGATCTGAGGACAGATTAAATTCTAATATGATGTGCCAGGAACACAATGTAACAATTCAATTTGAAATATTAGTGTCGTGAACACAATGTAGCGATTAAGTTTAAAATAATAAGTGCTAGGAACACAATGTAATGATTTATCACATAGCAAATTCAACGTGTCTACTTCATTTACTGTTCAAGCATACTGGATCAAATAATTTGTGAAATTAAGAGATGCAAATACTACTCAGTTTCATTGGATTCTACTCCAGATATATCGCATGTAGACCAACTGACTCTGATAGTGCGCTATGTTCTACCATCTGGACCAGTGGAAAGATTCGTTAAGTTCTTAGACATGGAAGGTGCACGTTCACAATTTATGTAGTCAGTTAAATAAGAAACTTAGCGGGACACATTCGCTTAATATTGAAATTTCAGGAATGCATCTATTTGCACTTTAGAAAGCACAGTTTGCGATGATAGAAATAGAAATCTTTGTTGGTAGGTACGTACAATCAGTGGCAAAACCCATAATTCGAGAACCTCCTCCTTTTTGGATGTCGGTTAAAAACGGACATGTCAAATATATTTTTTGCTTAAAATAGCATTCGAATTTCAAATTAATAAGGAACAGACAAAGGAGCAACCTACTTGAGGTTCTATTTTAAAAACTGTCACATCTCAAAACTTTACTTCTGCCGACTCTGTAAGAACAGAGTTTCTGTGCTGTCAGTGCAGAAGACAAAGCAGGACAAGCTTTTGGTCTTTCCACTACAGCACAAAAACTTTCCAGTGAGCTCTGACTACGCTATTAACCGCCGGGAACACAACACGATGTTGAAAAAAAATTATTTTGGTCTATTTTTACTTACATTGTAACTTTACATTATAACTTAAATACGTAATAGTAATTATTCATAAATATCAAATATCATTTTTTATTTTATTTATTTATTTATTTATTATATTTGGGATAACAACAGTCGTTTACAAAAGTTTATACCAGTAAATAATTACTAAACAATGACCAATTACAGCTATCCACATTGTGTATAAGCAGATCGATTGCAAACAACAACAAAAAAAAACAAACAAAACACACCGCAAACCAAAAACTAAAAATGATGGCAGTAGTATACCAACAGCCCTTAACATCTCTTCGCGACTTAAATGACGACGTGACATGATGACTACAGTCACAAAAATGCACAAACCATACGTAAAAGACGTATTATTGATAATAAACGTTATTTACAATCAAAAAAAATTATTTTTATTTTTTATTTACTTTGGTAACTATCTACTTACCTAATGTTACCAATTAAAATATGAACGATAGTCTATTAACATTCAGTATTCAATATTTTTACCCACTACTGCATGTAACCTGCCACCGTAAAAAGCTAAAATAAACCTAAACACCGTTCATTAAATTTGCATAAAAATGTGATAATTGTTTGGTCCTTTTGAGATTTTCTAGTTTAAATGCGTTTGTGTTGTTATAATGTTAGTCATATAAATAAGTTTCTGTATTATTAATTGCTTTGAATGATGCAATTACTGAGTTATAATCTGTCCATAGGGTGATGCAGAGCTTAATATAGATAGAGCATAATATATTATTGAGTAATACGTATTTTAACAGGCTTCTAATAGAGCTTTCTTCCTCAATTCTGAAGTTTACATCCACGCTTAACTCTGTAATATAATCGTCGGTGCGGGTGTCATACAAACATCGGTAGCAGTCGTTACGGGTAGTTACCCGGGCGAAGAGGGTTATTTCGGACCCGAACCGACTAAAATGTACGACGTCTGTGGGTCTTTGGTTGTCATATTTTTCGCACCTCAGCCGACCCAGGGCCATATCTTTCGAGCTGGCCTTCATCAGCTGTGAGCACACATGAAATTGCTTTTGTTTGAGAATAGACTATTTGACTATATTTTTTTTATTATAGAAAAATGACCACTCTTTAATAATATAATTAACTGCTAAAGTTACGACAAACAGTTTTAAAGATATTTTGATTCTGAAAATTTAATTTTCCGCGCCGCCCGAAAACATTTCTTACAAAATCGTTCTTATGAGTGACGTCACACGCCAGTCGCGAGTGTGGAGTCTATAAAAAGGGGTGTGATTTGGTGTCTCGGGGCATTATTATTGGAAAAATCAACTGTTTATGTTTAATAAAAGTAAAAAGTATTATTGTGTTAACGGGTATTTATTTCATACAGAAAATACTACAAAAAGGTACGCTATGCTTATACAGATAGGTGTCAATATTCATTAATTCTTCGTTTTTGTCTGTACGTCCTGTACCCTTATTCCCCATTCACACTTCATCCCGGAACTTTGTTTTTTTTTTTTGTTTCATACAGCTGGTATGGTGTACATAGAAGTTTTATTTTGAACATTTTATTTTTCCACTTTTGGGATTTTGACTGGAAAAACATCGGTATTATGACGTTCGGGATTTTGATATGTACCTAACCAATCTAAATCTCCCAAGTCCCTGGTAGGTAAAGGTGTACCTATAAGCTAAATCCAGATTGCAAAGGACTTAGTATCTACGGTACTCAATTCCCGATACAATTAAGCAGTCTGACTGGGGAAGAACCTCCGCCCTACAGAATACATACATATAATCACGCCTTTATCTCCGGAGGGTTAGGCAGAGGTGAGTTAACACCCACATTTCACCATGCACTAAATTCGGTCCCACGTAATAGGGGGTGAGAGCCTATTGTCGTCTTCCGGGCACTATTGTTGACTCAAGCCATTCATCTGAGTCTGGGCTGTATATATCTGTCTTATATTAAACAGCCCTATCCCTTAGTTGCCTTGTACGACACCGCATGGGAAGAGATGGGGTATAATTTTAGTTTGTTAATTTCCGTTTAGATTTGACATACGCGGTGTTCAGTAGGAGGACTCAATTGTATATTATATTATACCTAATCACATCATCTTGGCGACCTCTTACTTACTACCCCGACTAAATTGAGAAAGTAGACTTGCAATTTTGCTGCTACAAACTCGAACCCGATCTCGATCACGTTCACAACACACGATGCTTACTGTATACCGCTACCTGCATGACGATTCATATCATCATCCGCGCCATCTTAATTCGGTAGTAACGTCGTTTACTGACCGCGCATATAGTTTATGTGACGAGGAACATGTACAAGAAGAATTGAATCACATAAGCGGCGTTCTACAAAAAAATGGATACAATGGACGGATAAGACCACTCAGACTCACCACAAATAAACCCCAAAACTGTAACGTGGAAAGATAGCCAGCCTTTTTACCCTAAATCGAAGGAGTGACAGATAAGATCGCTAACATCCTGAAAAAGGTATCTTTCAAAACTATTTAGTTTAGCCAGAGCGTACTGGAGCATTTTTGTGCTGTCAATGGGAAGACCAAAGGCTTGTCCTGCTTTGTCATCTGCACTGACGGCGTAGAAACTCTCTGTTCTCACAAGGTTGCTAGCAGGAGTATGACCTCTGTGACTTGTATTGACTACGTCCATAGGTCACGGTGACCACTTTCCATCGAACCAACTGCTAACACAAGCAATTGCTTAGCTGTAGAGGTTAGGGGAATACTATATAATAATTTCGGTTACTACTATTCTTTAAAAGCCAAACTGAATCATCTTGAATGTTATTTCTCGATGTTTACCCGATTTTACGATTAGTGTAACAAGGCAAGCTAAGCGCAGTTTAGTATAACATAGGTTTTATGCGAAATGAAATAAAAAAGCCGGTTAAGTGGTAGTCGGATTCGCGCGGCGAGGGTTACGTAACTTAGGCTACATAAACCGTAATTTATTTTAAATTTGTTGACTTAAAAGTTTGAATTTTGCACACTTTCAAGACATTATAGACCTGCGTCTAACCCCCCAAGCCTGTTGGAGGGTTAGATTACATCTGTGAAAGCGGAGATAAACCAAATCAAGAGAGGTAAGAGTACAGACTCCCGGGTTTTAATAGGCAAGTTTGAAATGTAACCGAGACTAACGTTATGATGATGATGTCACAAGTTTCCTCGAGTTAGAACCATGTGACATAAGCCTTTAGGTTCATCGTTTATTAGATTACTAGCTGTGCCTGTTCTACCGTTCGCATCTCCCGCTTGCGTCTGTATCATGTTTTTCGTTCGATTATCTTATTCTTTTTTCGTTTGCTTCTAGCTCTTAAGAAGCCTTCTTTAAGAGCTCAATTCTCTTGACATGAAACCTATAGAAAACCTATGGGAAATTACTAAAGCCGAAATTACCAAACAAATAATTACTACTAAGGCAAAACTAATAAATGTCAAAAAGAAAATCCCAGAATAAGAGAAAGTGCCAAAAAGTGCATAGAAAGCATGCCGATAACCTTTCCCACCGGCTCCGGTGGGGAGGTATCCGTGGGGATTTTGCGCACGTAAAAAAAAAAAAAAATCCCCCCACGAGATTCTGGTAGTCGATCAGGACGTGTGGTTGAATTTTAGGGAGCCCAAGGGAAAGAGATCTTTGAATACAAGTGGTAAAAAACGGTACTGTCATACTAGTTTGCGGTGTACACTAAATTATAACTAATTAACATTTGTACCTAGTAAAGCATTTAAAGAACAGAAGTAAAGAAGAATAAGAGATTATATTATTTAATGAAATAAATACCTACCTATATATACAGATACATAAATACATACCTAAAATATATACAACGCTGAAATACATCAATTGCACTTATTTTTTTAATGGCTTTAAGTAGCACGCATGAGGAGATTATACGGTTAATAATAAATGTATCAATTTCTATATACGCGAATTTGAAAAAAGAATTTGGGACTTTTGTATTCATGTTTTAAATTCTCCCATTTGCCAAAAATTTGAATTTTAAAATGTATTATATCATACTCACGGCTATAAATCTCTTGGTACACAGGTTACATGAAAATGGTCTCTCTCCTTTATGAATTAAGTTATGTCTGCAAATAGAAACAAAGTTTTAGAATGAGAATTAGATGGACTGGTGAATGGGCTATGGGGGGAGACTGACGGACGCCTGCCGTGACAATAAGTCCCAAAATTGTAAAAAGGCAGGCGGTGACTTGCCAACTCATTGCATGGGCCCCATTAAAATAGCCGCTTATAGTGCGACCATGGAGCAACATCCGTTGAGCGACTAAGGTTGTCGAGAGTCTGAGAACGCTATCAAGGTGGCTGCATACGGGGTTAGCAAATTATATCACGATATGCCGTTGACTCAACAAAATAAGAAGCGAAATATGGATATATTACTACAGCTCACGTGTTTCCTTCTTCCTATAGTCCCGGGTCCTTTAAGCGGGGCGTAAAAAGGCACAGGTAATATGGGACCGTCGAGCTGAGTGACACCATTGTAACATGGTACGAGTATGTAATGGCGAGATGAAGTCAAATTGTCGTATCCTATATATAAAAAAAAAAACAAATAATCACCGCTTCAGCCTACCTCTAATAAGAACGTCTTCATTTTTATTTACTTCGTAAATTGACTTCACCCCGCTTGATGGTAAGGAGCTAGGCAATTTTCATTTCTTAGAGCGCATATTACATCTTACATATAAAAGAATCGCGTGTCTCTTTCAATCCGGAGTGTTTCTTACCAAACTGCTTGACTGCTTTTTATGAAACTTTTTCTCTATATTTTTTATATCAAAAAAGTGCTAAGGGTTGTTCGTTACAAAATGGACACATTGGTGGGTGACAGGACGTCGTCGGCCGGCGAGGACGTACCTAGAGCCGCACTGGTCTAAAAAGGTCGTATTACAGGCTAAATACGCGGTTTTAGTGTTACAATTACAATCTACGAAGTTGTGTAACATGCCGCCGTGTTGTACAAATTTGTAGAAAATAAAATAAGGGAAGGTGATATCAGGGGAGCGTCGAGGTTACTTTTTAGCAGCGATGTGGTGGCACCTTACTCTCCAGACACGCTCGCGGGTCTGCAGAGTAAGCATCCACCGGCATCAATTGATCTTTCTTTCCCAGAACCGAAAATTGTGTTACTTGATAGCTAAAACGTTACATTAATTTTAAATGCAGACCCAGAAAAGTCGATTCAAGACGTACCGATTTTCTTTAAAAAGTAATAATAATATAAGTAAAACATCCATTTGCTTTTCAATTATGTACTCTACGATCACGGAGGAACTGTATTAGCGGTAAATCTCTAACCGGTAAAGTGAGTGATCATGATAGTTTAATTACCTATAATGTAAGTAAATACTTATACCGATTCATGTATGCTTTTTTTCAATTAAATTTGAATGACTTCTGCTCCGACATGAGATCATATTGACATAGGTTCATATTGACCTAGCTTATAAAACTCTAATTTTAAATTTAAGGTTAGATATACATTAGGAATGTATCCTTGCAACTATTTCTAAATGCACACTGGAGTGGACAATAAAACCTTAAACCTCACCGTTTGGTTTCATTTAGCTCGTTCATGATGATGGGTTTCATTTTCTAATAATTCTGGAGCTCCTCGGCTGAGGACATTTGGGTTACTATTAGTTACACTGCTAAGGATTGTTCTCCGCGCAAAATACATTTGTGCACCCTGTACCTATGCAGTGAAAATTTGGGTAATTCATTTAACTGCCAGCTCACAAATTTCACCAGTCAACTCTCAACTATGATTAATAAATAAATTGGCAAAAGATAAATGCCCCAAACGTATTTTGTCATTACAATAATCAGCTTAACAATGATTCAACCAAATGAAACGTTGTCATACAATCATTTGACAATCGTTAGTCGTCAAAGTGAAAAATTGTCGTAACGTTGGTTGGCAAGTGATAATCGGGTAAACGATTTTTGGCAAAAAGGCACCGCTTTGTCATTTAGCAAACAGTCTTGCATATTAGCCAAGATTTCGTTATCCAGTTTCAACTTTAGCTCAGTTTTCCGCTCTAGTTCTTTGTTCGTACTCTTTAGTATATTCATCATAGCATTGTTCTCCTAAAATTTGCAAAGAAAAATCTATTAAAACCTATATCGATGTGTTACAATTTTGTATATATATCATCATAAGACTTAATAATTTTTTTATGTTACATTGAAAATTGGTTACAAAAATATTGATTTTCAGTTGTCTAGAGTCACTAAAGGTCTGGGCCGGCCGGGTTGCGAGGGACATATTTCAGATAATCTCGAGCCCGGCTTTTTTTTTTTTTTTTTTTTTTACGTGCGCAAAATCCCCACGGATACCTCCCCACCGGACCCGGTGGAGGAGGTTATGTCGGACTCGAACCGACCAAAACGCACGCCGCCTGTGGGTCGTTTCGGTTGCCGAAGGTGAGGTTGACAGGCATATCCCTCGCACCCCGGCCGACCCAGGGCCATCTCTCACGATCTGGCCCTCTTCTCGGGTGTGGGGACCACAGAGTCCCCAACTCGTCCCCGGAAACGGGGAGGCGCGCCACGCGCGCCGCCGCCGCGGCCTGCTTCTGCAAGGGTGACAGGCGGCTTCACCTGTCACCCCCAGGCCGGCGCTCATGGGGGGCGGAGGTCGTTCATCGACCTCCGACGCCCGAGTTGCCTTCGTGCGCGGGCAGCTTGTCTAGCGATCCTTCGTCGCTCCCGCTGCCGCTCCCGCCCCGCCTCCTCCTTCACGAGCATTACTTGCTCGCAGAAGGAGGCGCCGGCCGCCCACGCATCCGCGCAGCGAACCATCGCCGCGAGCAAGGTGGAGAGCGTGAGAACCCTCACTCCCAGGGCCGCCACAAGCTCCCGCCTCGGCGTCTCCCACGCCGGACACTCGGTGAGCGTGTGCGGACCTGAGTCCTCGCTCGCGTCGCAGTGATGGCACTCGGACGTTGGCTCTTTCTGCATCCGACGCAGATACTTTCCGAAGCATCCGTGCTCGGTGATCATCTGCGTCAGACGGTACGAGAGGCTGCCGTGTGGCCTCTCTAGCCACTCCCCCATGATGGGTCTTACCGCCGTTACTACGGCGTGCCCTATCTCGAGCCCGGCTAGCAAGTAGCCAAGTGACAGCAATGCTTGAAAGAGGGCACAGCACTCACTAAAACATCTATCCTTGTTGCGAAAAGTTCTAAATATTCACGTTCATTGCTTTTTCATAATTGAAACATAGAAGAATATAAAATAGTAAACGAGCAATGGTTGCGAAATAGCCAGAGGAATTTCATGACGTATTATGTAGGTAATTTTAATATTTAGTTTAGTTTATTTTAGTACCAAAATAATAGTATCTAGTTTTAAATTTCATTTAAGTAGTATTATTTGTATTGTACAAAAATTGAGTGGAGTAAAGTAAACTTCAAGTCCGACATAACCATCCCCGTGGGCTCTGGCGGGGTAGTGGGGTCTATATCCATAGGGATCCGTACTACAAAAAAGCGTAGATACCTAGGTATGACATTTGTACGATTTTGTTGCAGATTAGTTTTGGTTAGAAATAAATTAAGACCTGACAAGGGAAGTTGAGAAATCTAACTTATTGGAAAGCGGTGCGTTACGAAAAATATCACCTGCAAAAGACATGAGTACGAAAAATGTCGAAAAAGTGGTCGCAATTAATAATGTACAAACGATGGTAAACAAACCGCTACTTAAAATACCACTATAATCGAAATAAGACAGCACAGTCAGTTGGGACTGCCTGGCTCATTTCTCAACTAGATGTTAATATAGCACTTGTGGCGTGCACCACACTCATGTGCAATAATTATATAATCATTATTATCACATGCGTGTTACTCCCGTCTCGGCGTGATTATATGTATGTATGTACATCTGAACAATAAACAACAATTGAAAGATAACATCACGTACATTTTTTTTAATACTCCATGAATTACTCTCGGATAAGTTTTACTGGTAGTGCATTCGCAAGGCTTTTAATTTCGTGAATAATGTACCTATCAACATAGTTTACGGACTGCACGTTGTCAAGTGTAATTTGTAAATAATACATTCGATTTTTCGTATATGTCAACGATTTTTTTGCATACAAGTGTATCCGAAGAGTCGCAACACTACGTGCAGTGACCTAACTACGTAACTTTGTAATGCGGTCAAGAATATAACTATTAGAAATTATTTACTGTGTAAATATGTGTTATTTTGCTTTGTTTGAAAGTTTTCAATTACATTTAGATATTAAGAATTGTACATTTTTAGATACAATAATGAAATCTTTCTAAATTCATGGTTTTATGAAAAAGGTTATCGAAACTGAATAATGTACGTATGAACAAAGTTGTTTCAAATTTCATCAAAATGGGTTCAGCGGTTTAGATATGAAAGCGTAACTACAGCCAGATAATTTCGCGTTTATTAAATTTATATGAACCATGGGCGCCTGGCGTCTTGCCAAAAAGATTTAGCCAAAATTGTACTACCCAAGGCGCCGTTTAAGTATTACGTAAGTCAGTGGGAAGACTAAAGGTTTATCCTGTTTTGTCTTCTACACTGACGGCACAGAAACTCTGTACCTACAGGGTTGGCAGCGCGACTGTGACTCCTCTGGTGTTATAAACGTCCATAGGCCACGGTAACCACTTTCCATCAGGTGGGCCGTGTGCTTGTCTGCCACCTGAGTGGTATAAAAAAAAATGGTTTTTCTAAGCGACCAAATAGGATTTTTCAAGAAAGGTAGGTATTAGAAGAATCCTACAGGGCCGGTAGGGTCGCGTGGGTGAGACGCCCCTGGTATAAGCACGTCTATAGGGCCCAACATAACACAGAAAAAGTATTAAAAAATACGTATTTATCCTTTTTTTTTATCTTAACGAGACTCTTTATAATTAAACTATATTTATCGCTTGGTAGTTTTAAACGCCTTCCATTAGGACCATACTGGGGAGAAATGCTTTCAATAACTAGTACCGTTATGCCTTTCTTAACCCATCAAATAAAAGAGAAACCCTTACCCACAACATTAAACCCTTTTGCGCACGTTTCTGCGGAGAATAGCGCAATTTTTATTACTTTACAACTTTAATGAATATTGCATAATACGGGCGTTGTTAACCCTGTAACAATAAGTGAGGCTATTAATAATGTTCTATCACGCCTAAAGCAACATTCTATCATCGCATCGCTCGCCACAGGCAGGGAATTCATCCCCAAACATTGCAACCTGAGACGGTGCGCACTGTGATGAAAGAAACTTCATACCACGCACACGAAATGTTATGACCTTTTAAAATAATTAGAAAGTTTTAAAATTTAGCTGTAAGTGAATAAAGTAATTACAAGATGCATCAAATATGTGTTCTACTACTGATAGTAGTCACCAAAGGTAAAAGCAACTTGTAATTGTGTACTTTGATTACATTAGGACCTAAACATAAACTGGCGAAAAGTGGGTGCCTAGCACCTCTGCCTACCCCTTCGGGGATATAGGCGTGAGTTTATGTTATGTTTTATGTTTAGAATTTTAATTCGCTTTCGTAGCGTACATAATTTGAGTAATGGAGGCAGGTAATACATCTCCCATACATTTGTTCCTTTACCTCACCTTACCAGCAGTATCATTATCATCCGCGAGCGCCAATCCCGGCATCCAAAGCATGCACTTTAGAAACCGGGGTCTGCTTACCTACTCGTTCTTATCATATTAATGATACCGTCATTATTTTTTATAAAGATTTGTGACTATTATTTAAATGTAGCTGGAGTGGTAATAGTATAAGATTATAGGACAAAAAGTGATGTTTATAGAAGCCACTTGTACAGTCATAGATCGCTCTTGACTATAAAGCCTCAAAATGATTTTAATACATTGGTTTTCACCCCTTTCTGTTGACTGTTCTGATATTTGGTACACACCTTTACTTCAGTTAATACAATTTAAATCAATAAAACAGTCTAATTTGCTGTTATTAACTTTGTATTAAGATCATTTTTAGTCAAGATCGTTCTGACGCTGACTGTACCTACTATCGTTTACTTTTTAATTTATTTGTGTTAACCCATCTGGCCAGCGTGGAAACAGTAGGCCACAGCCTCCCAACGTCGTGAGAGGGCTATGTCCAGCAGAGGATTGCGGATAGGCTAAATTAATTGATTGAAGTAACTTCTTTCGAGAACTCAGCTATTGAATGCAAAATTATATTTTCATCTGATTATTGAGTATAAGTATCGTTATATTTGTATGCACTTTCACAAGTTCGTTCAACACATTATTCAGTGGATATTGAGTAAATTTCTATTGTAATATATTTACAAAAACTACAAATAGATATTTTATTTTCTTTCGATAAAAATAATTTTATAGTTCACAGAATAAACTGTCATTTTCAAGTATTGCTAACAACAACCTTATTCAAAATGTATCCCAGTACAAGTAGTACATCACGAGTAAAACTGCGTGTATGCGTTGGAAAAATTGTAAATGAACTAACTGCCACGCATAATATTATAAAAACGGTACCAGCCAATATAAAAAAATATGAAGATCGTTGATAAAGATCTTTGTAAATATTAAAGTGGGAGACATCTGTGGAGATCAGACTTGTAAGTGCATTACCATAGTTTGTCACATTCTTATGTCTAGAGTATGTAGTATGTTTGTATTTATTAGTAACAAATATAGCGACCAAGTTATGGTCCGTCACAGTGGTGTCTAACACTGTAACCCCTAAATCTTTTCGAAAAACTATCTGATGTATGTACACAATTTTAATAACAAAAATTAACAAAAATAAACTAGTTGTACCAAAACTTAGTCTTCACAAGGTTGGTGATTCATTTGTAGGCAGCTATATAAAAATATTTTATAAAATTCCTCAGGATTTGATTAATATGAATATTTAAATTACATAACAATACACAACGTGTATTACTTATCTAAGTTTTTATATTTACGGTACAAACTCGTAATTGGCAAATATTCATGAGCTCTTTTCAGTGAGAAACTGTTCGTATTGTTATTTAAAAAACACTTTTACAGTAACAACCCGATCCTTTTAGCAGCACCCCGTACAGGATATCCTCTACCGAAGCATGAAGCGTTCTATTGTGCTACTGTATCAGTGTACTGGTACGTATAGCGTAGTCATTGATACATCGGTTTTCGTCAAGCTCCATTGCTGGTTGGCAGTTGGACAAGTCATTTTCCAAGAATTTACAGCTTCGGCCTTACCTGGCACATCCGAATTAATCAGTGAAGGAGATAGAATTTTCCTGACTAATTCTTCAGTGCCATAGACCGACGACAAAAATGCTGGCATACTTACATCTGCAATTTTGCGAACGCCGAGGCCCCCGAGACGAACTGGAAGTGTGGACGCAGAGTTGATTAACTTTGAAATCTATCTGTATAGTCATACTACCCCTATTTGTAATGTCATCTGCATACATACATACATACATATACTCACTGACTAACCCTCCGGGGATAAAGGCCTGCTTACGCCTTTATCCTCGGAGGGTTATACAGAGCAGTGTCTCATTGATCAATCAGTAGTACCTGTGTACTAGCATCCAGGCTTGTTTAGACCCCAAGGATCTTGATGGGACGTATAAGGGAAAGTATAAGGTGATTAATCGAACGTTTATTAAGCTATTGCATAGCTTTTATCACGGGCCTTGAGCGTGGGGAACAAACAACCTAACGCGGTTGATACTCCATTATCTCGTTTAGACACAGATATGCAAAACATTTTAAATAGCGATATGGATGATCGAAAGAAGTGTATTTTATATTTACAAACTCTACAAAGATATTTAAACTTCACTAAAGAGGAGCGACAGCCCTATGAAATACAAATTATAACATAAGGATAAATAACGGCAATTTTCAGAACGTCGTCTCCGAGTGGTTCCTTAATCATTAATCTTTAACTTCCAGCGCATCAGACTCGGCCAGTACGACTTCCCGGAGCCGGAATGGTCCAATGTATCGTCTGAGGCCAAGAATCTCATCCGGGGGATGCTGTCCGTGGATCCAGCCAACAGACTTACCATTCAACAAGTATGTATACTATTACTGTGTCTCACGGCAAGAATATAAAAAAAAAAATTTATTTTTCAAATTGCTACATATGAACTTCAAAATATAACAATTATGTATGTCAAGAAATAATATAAAAATATTAAATAATGTAAAAATAAACCATTGGAAAATGATTCTTTTGCTGGTTCGGTAGATTAGTTCTACTGAGAAGATACCAGCAAGAAACTCAGCGAACTAAACGTCGAACGACGTTAATTTCACATCTGCTTACCCCTTCTGGGATTTACAGGCGTGAGTATTGTGTGTATGTTACTTTTCAACTTGTTCTCTATTATTATCACTTAAATACTATATCTTAAAACCTAAATTAAAACTTAAAACGACCTCCGTGGCGACAACCTTCGTCTAAATCGATTATAAAACACAATAAGCGACTCATGAACAATGACTTTAATCAAGAAGACTTAACTTATGTTGAAGCATCCTCATCATGTCGTATTCAGAATGAAGATAAAGTTGTTTATGAATTTGAAACTAGTGAGACTACTCTTTATTCAAATCCAGACAGCATTGCTACTAAAATCTATGCAAAACTGCCGTCTGTACCATGGTGAGTGTTCTGATGAGCTCTTCCAATTAGTCCCACCCTCCCCTTTCCTACACAGGAAAACACGTGCAGGTCTTAGATGTCATCCGCACACGGTGCAGAACATCCGATCAAGAACCAAGCGGTTCGGTGAATCTTTCCTCTGTCGCAACACGTCACCAGTCAATGTTGCCATTTGTTTATTTCCGTTACAGTCGGCCATCCTGGAACAATTGCACCGCAATTGGTGCACACAATATGTTAACTCTCAAGTAAATCAATTAAATCGTCCCTAGTAACTACATCCTCGTCGCTTACCTCCGCCCTACAGAATACCGCGGCTATAATAATTTCGTGTTGTGTTCCCAGAGGTAAGTAGGGTAGCCAGAGCTCACTGGAGAATTTGTGCTGTCAGTAGGAAGACTAAAGGCTTGTCCTGCTTTGTCTTCTACTGACGGCACAGAAACTCTGTACTTACAGGGTTGGCAGTGCGACTGTGACTACTCTGGGTGTTGGCCTAAGATCACGGCACCCATTATACTCTCTGCTAAACAATTATCAACACTCTCTTCATGATGGCAAAACCTAAATTCCCTCAAACTTCTCAATACGGCAGGTATGGTGGCCGCTTTTTTTTGTTTGCCGCTTTGTAAGCGTGCCCAATCAGGCGTATCGTGCACTCATTTCGCCGATTTACCGTGTTTATATTACACTTAGAAAGAAACCAAGGATATCAGTCAAGTGTTGCTATCCTGAAAAAACCTAAACTCAAGAGGATAGGAATACCTTTCATTTAAAACCTCATTCATTGAATTAGTTTATTTCCAATTTACTGATTGTATCATGTATTATTATGATTTAATGTAAATCGTTTTTTTATAACACTTAAGTGGCACATAAGCATATGGCCTACCTAATGGAAAGTGGTTACCCTGGCCCTTGGTCGTACGCAATACCAGGGGCGCCACATACCTGTGTTGCCGACCTTCAGATTTCATTTAAATATATTTGTCGTCTAACTAAAAGACAAGACGTACAAATAATTGACGGCGCGCGGCAGAGTCCATTTGAACCTCGCTACTGGACTCAATAATTGTCCAAGAGATGTATGCAGCGATGGGCAATAATAAAAACTATGCAAGTATATTGGGAACTGTGCAAAAATCTAACTTCTAAGTTAACGCATTCAAGATATATTAAGATTTATATAGCTTAAGACTCGCACTTGACCGGCTTTTTTTTCGATCCTATCAGGGGCTTGCAGCCGTAACTATTTGAAAATGATGATAGCTTCTATCTCTTATTCTCTTAGCAAATTGATATTCACTTACCTATCACATGTTGGCGGCAAATGACTCCTGTCCGCTCCAACGGCAGCCACCAACAGTACGAGTAACCAAAACATTTTCAATACTATTATTATTATCACTATTTTCAGTATTATTAACACTATTAATTCAATACTATTAACATATTTATTCTCAACTCCCTCAATATGGGTATCAAACGGAAGGGCTTGACTAGTAGAATACCATACAATATGACAAATTTCAAATCCAAGATGGCATCAACCACAAAATGGCGAATTACATTTTATTTCACAGAATCAAGCGGCTCTGCAATTACTTCCTTTGCCATGCGATAAAGAACTGCGCTTAACACAGTCAGGTTGTGTTCCCGCCCTTCTACATTCCCAGGTAAAATCCGGGCATAAAAAAGATCTGTCGGGGCCGTACAAGGTCTTACTGTAAAAACAATTATAAATATTTAATTATAATTTTTTTAAATCTAGGACACGCCAATTTGTCCTCACCTTGCCTGATGGTAAGCTAAAGGTAACGTCTCAGGAAAGAGGATCACCATTACAGACACTAAGTAATGTTACAATGAACGCGTGATAACGGCACGCGGTTTCGGCCTGTTGGCCTCCCACGACGCGGCCTGCTCGTCCTCGTGGGCCTGGTCTGGCCGTCATTTTGATCTCGTTTCTGTAAGACAATAAATGAGTAAATTTTAATACGTGTATAATGTTTACATGTAGATGACCTGCACAAAACAAAAAATATTATTTTAATAATAGCGAAATTTGAGCATTACAAATGTTTCTTTAATAAGGCAGTAATAGTTACAAGGAATGTTTCACACATTTAAGTACAAATATAATATTAAAAAATGGAAATATGTTAGAGATAGATTGATTACAATTATTTAACCCTCCCTCCCCCTTCTCAGAAAAAGTAGGCAAATCTCTTACCTCCTCCCCCATGCTTACCTTAAGAGGGAGGTGGTAAGATATTTGCTTATTGGTACCTCCTATATACGAGTACATATTTCTTTTCAAATTTGTTAATTTAGGGTAATGTATGGGAATAGATAGAATGAACTGGGTATGCAACAATTATCTAAACACTTAAAAGAAACACACAATATGGGGCTACAACCTAATGTTTCGGCTGGAGCATAGAGTGTAATGAAGGTATATCTAACGTAGAAACGAAGGACGTCCAATTAACAACACTACCTTCATTAGCCGGGAAGACGCCTCACGCCACTGACGCCAGCGCCGGCGCCCGGCAGTGGCACTATGTTTTCCCATTTCCCCTTCACTTTCGCGATTTCCAACAACATAAATAAATAACGGCTATGTCCATAAAATGCAGTTTCAATCAATTAGCCCCATGCATTCCACTGCTGGACAGAATCATCTCCCAATGTGCGCCATTTCATCAGATCCTACGCCATAAAGGTCGCGGGCAGTCTTAGTTTGTACATCAACATTTCGAGACTTTAACCCTGCTACAAATGTACCCACTAGATTAGACATCGTATTTATTTTAATTCATCTCTATAACATAAGTAAATACGTAAAGTTCTCATGCATGTTACTTTTAAGTTTTATATAAACAAAACTTCTACACCACTCGTGCACGCCTTTCCATCAGGTGGGCCGTCTGCTTGTCTGCCAACCAAGTGGTATAAAAAAAAAAGAAACATTTGCAAGGTTACAAAGTTTATATCTCCTCTCCAAATATTATCTCAGGAACAGTCTCATCCTCGTTTTTTCTGTCGTGTCTTGTCGGTCAACTCTCGATTCAATAATTTTGTTTAATATATTTGAAAAGTAAACCATCTGAATCTTTGATAGGCTGATTTATTTTTATTATTGGCGGGAATTTTTGTTTGTTAAACAAATATTGAGGATTTCTTTTTTGATTTGTTAGATATACTAGCTCAGAATACGGATAAACATACTTAAATACTTTTCTTTTTTTTTGTAAATACATACATATTATACATAGAAACACCCAGACCAATGCAAATACCCATATTCATGCATACAAATATTTGCACTGAGCGGGGATCGAACCCGCGCCTCCTGCGTACGAACAAGTAACCCAGTAGGTAAACGTAGGTATTTGGCATTATTTTCTACAACAAACTCCCAAGAGTCGCAAGCTAGATACTCTCGAACGGCTAAAGACTCACCTCTTATCACATGGAATGCACACAGAGTGTTCCATCTGATGATTTCAGGGTTGATGAATAGGCCTAGCAGCTGCCTGGAATATAAAATAAAATAATCCAACTGTCATGACATTAAAAAAAAACAAAGAAAAAAAATTTAAGAATTAAGTAAAGAATAAACTGCTCAATTGGGCGGAAATACCGCCGTGTCCTACCTCCTTCACTTTCGCTGTCCCTCCGGTCCCGCTTCCTCCTTCATGAGCATTACCTGCTCGCAGAAGGAGGCGCCGGCCGCCCACGTATCCGCGAAGCGAATAATCGCCACAAGCAAGGTGACTGGCGTGAGCGTATTTCTTATATTATGCTTGACAATATTTTATCCTTTCTTTTTATTCTCGTAAGAAGAATAACCTTCCATAAGTAATCTTAGTTGGCCTTTTTAGTGAAGTAGACCGCTCGCATTTATCCCTAGGGAATTACCTAAATATATGGAGTATAAGGAAACACGCGAACTGGTAATGAATTCCAGGCCTTAATGGTGCGACAAAGGAAAGAGTCTCCGAACTTTCGGTTCTTGATTGGATATTTTGCACCGCAAGGGAGTGATATCTAAGCCCTGGATGTGTTGCACGTGTGCAATACATTTATTTTATTTTATTAATTTATTTATTTCACGTAAATAGAAACAACTTTGTCTGATTAAACTTCTATTTTCTTTTTTTACCCGACTACGACGAAGTCAAAGGAGGGTTATGCTTTTGACAGGCTATGTGTGTACGTTTGTAGGTTCATCTGTTCCCTCATAGCTTCTCAACTGCTTATTAGAACTGACCAAATAAGATATCGTTAGAAGTGCGGGAACAGAGGTGGCGGTGTGTCGAAACATAACCCCTCTGCCGGCTCTGTTAGAGGGGATATCCGTGGGGATTATTCGCATGATAAATAAAAGGTCAGATTGTAATTCAAAAATTGTCATCATTTCTCACAGATGTTATAAAATGTGTTACAATTAAAACTTGTTCAAAATTCAAGATTGTTTCTACACATCTCAAAGTATGGTGCTTCATATTATAATGAAAGGCCTGTATTGAATATAAAGCTAATCACGATAGCAAATTTTTTCTCGAACCATTGTGCAAATATATTATCATCTCTCTCTATATAATTATAATCGGAGCTTGTGAAACTATGGCCTTTTTATGTTGCACCAGTTGTCTCAGCAACCTGCATTCATATATAATTTAGTCATACTTATTCATAACCCTTAAACAATAAATTAAATAAATATTGATAGCCAAAGCTAGTGTTATAAGTGCGATCTCTTTGGTATAGATTTTGTACAGTGAAGTTTGATTTGTCCTTAAAGTGTGCGCTATTGGTGCTTTTACCTTAATATTTACAAAAAAAATTGAATCTAAATGTTGTTCCGCATTCTCGTTTGCTTTCTTTATAGGCGACTTAACTAATTGCGTAAAAAATAAAATTTGTCTTGTGTTTCTTACTAGATTTTGTAATATTTGTATTCTATTGCAGTAACTTATAGCTGCTCTGTAGTTTCCAAGCTCCACTGCCCATTCCGGTTTCACCTGTGTTCTCTATTCTAGTAATTTATAGCTGCTCTGTTCTTTACAAGCTCCACTGACCACTCCAGCCTTATCTGTGTTTTCTATTCCTGTAACTTATAGAATACAAAAGCTGTTAGTACATAAACGTATAGTAGTACAAATATCACTAACACGATCAACACACAGTTCAAACAGAGGCCAGACTTGCACAATAATGAATATTTTGCTGACATTTTAACTGCTGCATTGAATATTCGCTATTCATCCAGTTTTAACTGTTAACGATTGAATCATTAGTCCTTTTTACGTGTGCTCTGCTTACTTCTTTGGGGATTATATGTATATACACTAAAAGGGACCCCTTGTATTATTCGATTCTGTGTCAATGTTCTACAATCTATATGCATCGATAGCTTTCTCACGAATCGTGTCGCGTCAGCTGTTCCATTGCAGACCTCGTGTTAAGTGAGGCTACTTGACACGTAGCCCGTTAGTTTGAAGTGTTAAATCCATGGTTATGTACCTTCAAGACAGCTTGCGGTAGAGGTACGAGTAGAAAGATACAAATTGCTGTTATTTGTTAACTACATGATCTACATATGTGGTGCAGCTGTTAAACTTTGGACTGCTACAATGAATGGGGTTTTCTTAGCGGTGAATACACATACTTGTGTCTTAGTGGGGTTGAATTGGACTAGGTTTAGTCGTCCCCAATCGGATACTCCAGAGAGAGTAGTCTCGATTTTAGACACAAGTTGTTCGCGACTCTTCTCCACCTCGAACTAGACCGTACAGAAAGATGAATAGAAATATTTATTAAAAATGTGTGAAATAAGGCTGGCTGATGAAAAAGGGAACAAAAATCAAACAAAATTGCGAATAAAGTGAAGCTTCGGCAGCTTAGTAGTTAAGGAGTCAGCGTTACGATCAAGAGGTCCTGGGATCATTACACTACTGACGTGAACCCTCTTTTTTTATTACTGGCAACGTACAATTGCAGTACACTTCGTCTGGACAGGCACCTCGCGGAACTAGAGGTAGAACTAGGTCGCATAAATTGGCATATATTAGGGTTGTCCGAGATCCGAAGACAGGGGGAGGACACGACAACCACTGAGTCAGGCGACCTGTTCTAGATATGTCCATACTTTCTATTTGTCTAAGTAGTCCTGTCTGTACGTTTATTAAAATAAATAATAATAATATTCTACAACATTCTACACAACGCTATCTAGACCCATGGTAAGCATAGTTTAACTAGCTTGTGTTATGGAATCTAGAATACGGATAAACATACTTAAATACTTTTTTTTTAAATACGTACATATTATACATAGAAACCACAGACCCTTTTCAAAGAAATTAATATTTTAACAGTTGCTTCTCAATACATCTATGAAAATATCTTATATGTACGAAAAAACCTAAATATTTTCGAAAAACTATCAGATGTACACAATTTTAATACGAGAAATAAAAATTAACTAGTTGTACCAAAACTTAGGCTTCACAAGGTTGCTGATTCATTTGTAGGCAGCTGCATAAAAATATTTAATAAAATTCCTCAGGACTTGATTAATATGCCAATAGATAAATTTAAAATAGAAGTGAAAAAAACTTTAATGAGTAAAGGTTACTATAAAGTGGATGAGTACCTTAATGATGTTAATGCGTGGTCAACATAAGTCCATTGCTTGCTCGCACAAAATAAATTGTAAACCAAAACAAATTTAAAAAAGAAAAATAATCTAATTCTAATGTAGTTCGCTGAGTTTCTTGCTGGTATCTTCTCAGTAGAACTAATCTACCGAACCAGCGAAAGAATCATTTTCCAATGGTTTATTTTTAAATAATTTACTGCATTTACTCTACTCTGATGCTTTTTCTGCCACACCCAACTTTCACTACCATACATAAGAGTCGGCACCAATACTCCTCCATGTACAGCCAGTCGTGCCTTTTCGGACACTTTCCGGCTGCTCATAAAGTTGTGTCTCGCTGGACATTTGCGACAACTATTTCTACTATTACATACAACAACGCGGTGTTTAGTACCGAGACAATTAAAACAAAAATTATTAGCGCGAACAAATTTATAACGATCACTAGGCGACAATTTTAGGAAAGACTACATGGATAATGGCGCCTCCCATGGTTTTATAAAAAATATTGTATACTATTCACAATGGCTAAATTGCAACGATTCTGCTGAAGAAGCCATATTATTAATAAAAAGAGGACGGGTTTTGATTTTGTTTAGTTTGGATATTTATGAAAATATTTGAATAGAGGTAGCCTGTCATACATTAATAAAATTAAAACACAATATAAAAATAACAATGTCAAAATCATATGTCATTGATATTCATTTAACCTCCAGTGTGCTGTCATTTAAATAATCATGTACTGTGTAATAGCACCTATTTAACAAAATAATCTTAATTTCTTTTTTAAAAATATTCAAATTACTTATGTAATACTTTTGATGTATATATTTAAATCCATAATTTTCTTATTCATAGATTTAGTATCTAATAATGTTTTTTATGGAAACTATGGGAAAATGTACTAAGTAAATGATTTTTATACTTAATTATTATTGTTCATTTCAACTTTTTAATAATTGAAAATGAATTTCCTTATCGGTTTAGCTGAAATAAAAATACTGTTGTCAACAGTTAGTGTGCTATCTGTGTGGTGACGGAGAAACAATAAAAGTATCATTACCTTATCTCATTCGAAAAGTTGCCGTAAGAGGTGACTAACGAAAAAATACAAAGACGATATTTTGTCTTTAACACTGACAGCACAGAAACTCTTGTGCTTACAAGGTTGGCAGCGCGATTGTGATTCCCTTGGTGTTGCACACGTCCATAGGCCACGGTAACCACTTTCCATCAGGTGGGCCGTGTGCTTGTCTGCCAACCAAGTGGTATAATTTTTTTTTTCATAATATTACTTGACTTAATTGCAAAATTTTGCCGTTCATATGCTAAAGTTCTATGCATCGAAACGAATTAGTTATTTTAGCCCGAATACCTTATATTATGCATGTTTATTAAATTTTATAATGATATACATACTGTATTTATTATAATAATGCTTTAGAAATATTCGGATGAATACCAATTTATATAAAGGTTCGATTTAACATGCCTGCCTGCTTTTGTTTGGTGTGTTTAATTTGGCTAATCTCCGAAACGACTGGACTGATTCTTACTGACAGATAGCTGTTGTTACGTAGGCTACTTTTATTTAAGTATAAAAACTTCGATCTTAAGTCTATGCAGACTAAGACGCAGGCACAGCAAGTCGACGAATCATTAGCTCCCTACACAATGAACAAATCGAGCCAAAATTTCAGTCAAATTGATCATTCGATTGATTCGAATACCAGCGAGTAATAAATCGATTCCGATTTAAGGAACACATAGACATGAGAATCGATTGTAACAAATTAGCTTAATTTCTCAGCTTATTTGTAGTTCTAAAGACAATACTCCAGAGTGATACCCAGTCTTAAGGCTTGAAACTAGTTTTAAGTAAGTATACAGATAGTATTCTAGAACTAAACTTGAGTAGAGATTTTATGATTGAAAATCACTAGAGCATTTATATCATCTCCACTCTAGTATAAGAGATAGTTCTAAGTAGTCTTAAGTCGTTTTTTTTTTACGTGGGAAAATCTCCACGGATACCCCCCCGCCGGAGCCGGAGGAAGAGAGAATAAACGGGATATTTTATTTCGGTAAATATCCCGTTTATTCTGATACTGATGTCAGTGACCATGATAGTTTTAAATACCTATATAGTTCACTATTTGTATACATAAAAACTTGAATACACACCAATTTCGGTTTCTAACGCCTTTTCAGACTCAATCCAGCCTCACCTGCTGGTTGATGCACTTGCTAAACAACGAATGAAGTACTGGTGAAGGTTTTCCTGTCGGGGTGGGGAGGTTAGACGGCAATTGTTCACGTGAAAGTCTATATACCAATCATAAACAGTAACCTCCAAAATCGTAGTTTTTTGATTCTTTGTATAGCACGAAATTTTATACGTTTGTACCGATTTGGATGATTTTTTGAAGTGAAAACTTCTTTAGGGGCTTTGGGCATTTTTTGAGATGATATAAAACATTAGAGTCGCAACACTGTTACCGTGACACCACTCCCCTCAGTTTTAATAAAGATTTAAAATATTGTAAGCGTACATTTTCAATGAAACAAAATGTTGAAAAATAATATAAAATATCGCACTATTTTAGAAATAGGTATAGCTAATAAAAGCAGTACTTAAAACATAAAACACGACGGAGTCCGGAATAAATTGTTTGAGTATTGAATATAATGACGTCACAATAAATGATTTCATACAAGTTTCTTTATAACTTACCGATTTGTCGTTTAGTAAAGAGTAGCAATGGTGCCCGGATTACGGCAATTGGCTCACTTCCTATTACGTGCGGCGGGTGGCACCTCCCCGTTTTCGGGGACGAGTTGGGGACTCTGTAGTCCCCACACCCGAGGATAGGCCCGATCGTGAGAGATGGACCTGGGTTGGCCGGGGTGCGAGGAATATGCCTGTCAACCTCACCTTCGAGCCAACAACCAAAGCGACCCACAGGCGGCGTGCGTTTTAGTCGGTTCGAGTCCGACATAGCCTGCTGATGAAGAGAGAATCTTGTCCATTGTGCTATGAAATCAGATCTGGTGTCATACAAGCTGGTTTAGGAGTAGCATACCCAATGATGATAGGACCTGTGTCCGCTTTAATGGTTTGTATAAATCAATTCCCATGTTTGCTATATAGTAAAATCTGTCCTCCCAGTGTAAAGAGTGATCAAGAAAGTAAAGCTCGAAATAATAGTATCAAGGCTCCAAAATCCCCAAGCATAAAAATTAGTGTATCTAGTAACAAAGGTGATTCTTTAGAGAAGACGGTTGCAATACTATTGTGAGTATCTTCTTAAATAAGCGAAGGCAACTTGGGTGTCGGAGGTCGCGAGACGTCTAGCTCACACCACTTCTCCAGCAGTAGAAGATATACCCCCAACTAATTCCTCTAACGTCCAATCAGTGGGAATATCTCTCACTACTCCCATACGAAATATGCTGTAGCTCGGGATGTAGGCTACATAATTGTAGTCTTTAAGCGATCATGACCGAACCCTGCCTATATGACACGTGTAGGCATTTTTCCACGTCAAACGAGAAGTTCAAGGCTAAAAGTTCACTTATACAGTAAAATTAAGGAAACACTTTAAATATACATTAAGTACGTTTATAACTTGAATGTCATTGGAAAAAACGTAATTACGAATCAACTTTTTATGTCGATCGAGAGATCGTTTTGGTCGTTTCGGGTCCGACATAACCTCTTCCACCGTCTCCGGTGAGGAATGTCCGTGGGGATATAGCGCACGTGAAAATAAAATATAAATATATAATTTATCACAAAGCAGATTTTTTAGCTTGACGGCCTCATCATATGCTTTTTCACGCCGCGCTGAAAGGACCCGGGACTGTAGAAAGAAGGAGACACATGAGCTGGTAATGAATTTCAGGCCTGAGTGGTGTAGCAAAAGAGTCCAATAAAATATCTGAATTTCCAACACTATTATATTGTTAGCAACAGTTCCCCTACCAGCAATCAACGCACCAGACAGATATATACAGCCCAGACTCAGCCTCAGATGCATGGCTCGAGTCGACAATAGTGCCCGGAAGACGGCAATAGACTCACCCCCGTTAGTAAAATGTACTGTATATATGGTATTGTGCGTGGCGTCAGCGCTGCCTAGTGGCCTCATCTGAAAACCAGCGCTGTGCATGTGCATACCCAACGAAGGGTGTGCGCAGCATTCGCTTCTAGATGTGTTTCTTCTATATTTCTGTAATATCCAATATAATTCAGATACCTACTTATTCAATCATACATAAGCTACGTCATTCATACCCAATCAACTGCTATTTAATTGGTATTAATTTATTCACCTTATACCGTGACGTAATCGGACCACCCCATCGCTTCCCATGCGGTGTTGTACAAGGCGACTAAGGGATAGGGTTGTTTAACATCAAACAGATATATACAGCCCAGAGTCAGCCTCAGTTGCATAGCTTGAGTCAAAAATAGTGTCCAGAAGACGGCAATAAGCTCATCCCCTATAACTTATGATTGAGCTGTCAATGTTGATGATTGTTAATAGACTGACTACTGAATTAAAAACTATTCATGACATTCTCTATGTCAATGACATTTTTAATTGATTTATGACCAGAATACTCAGTTGATAATGCACTTACTAAAACAACTTTGTTATTTTTATATCTAATATTTATATATATTCGAATTTACTATATAATATTTTGTATATAACTAACACATGTAATTATATATATGTTACTTTATATGCTATTACTTATTTATATATTAGTTGTTTAATATACTTTAGCTTTATACGTAAATTGTAATACCTATTTTATAAAGGCTTGGGGCATTATTCTGCTTCACAATTAGTTTTAATCGCAGTCGTAACGTGAGTAGACGGTGGATTTCAATTGATTGACTTCTCATATTCTAATAATATAACATAACATAAACTCACGCCTATATGCCCAGAAGGGGTAGGCAGAGGTTATTTATATCAATAATATTGTAGTTAATACCGTTGATGGATGGCGCTTGGTGGAACCTGCTACACATGTTGAATAAGACACTTTGTTCTTTTCCACTGTACCTTTGAGAATAAGGTGCATCACCATTATGATGTTACACACTATGGCCCTTATTAATAAAAAATACGCAGGGTATATTATACAGCTATTATATCAAAAGTGCGGTCAATGTAAAAGACAAAGCAGACAAGCTTATGGTCTTCCCACTGACAGCACAAAAACTCTCCAGTGAACTCTGGCTATCCTACTCACCGCCTGGATGTTCATTATATAGTCAAGATTTATCACTTCTTGTCTTGCCCAACTCGGGTCTGACATGTACGGTACATTCCGGATCATCATATCTCTTGACAATTCTGAAAGTATAGAGACCTGATTGCATATAATTAGTGGTAATATCGTAATAACTAAGACAAATCGTTTTTTTTAAAATTTTGAAATAGAAAAATATACCGCTTTTTTAAGTCATATCTCAACTCATTACAATTTGGCCCAGAAATCCCCGTCTCCTTTGTTTGATTTATAAGAAAACATCAGGGGGAATCGTGACTAACCCCATAATTTTACTCATTGACGAACAATTGATAACGGCCGACCCTTGATAACGACCAGCCGTCGTCGCTCAATGTTATCTCGGGTCTGTTGTCTTTTTTGTCAATGTCTGCGTCATAGCCAATGATGACTAAACCTATGATGTAAAACGGGTATGTATTTGATTTTTACTTTAAAAAGTATTATATATCTGACAATTTTTTTATTATAACTTTGTTTCCACTCTAAAGGCGTAAGCAGAGGTCTATTAATACTCGTACTTAGCTATAATTATGGTTTAAAAAAGTCAGATATTTTTCGGCAACCAAAACGACCCACAGGTGGCGTGCGTTTTAGTCGGTTCGAGTCCGACATAACCTCCTCCACCGGCTCCGGTGGGGAGGTATCCGTGGATATTTCGTACGTAAGTTAAAAATAAAAGTACCTACTTGCCAAGGTTGTATGTCGGTCTTTGGTGCGCTACATAACAATATTACAATAATTGAACGACATATTAAAGCATTTTAGTCTGCTAACTATTCAAATCCATAAGCCAAAGCTAAGAAATCCCGCCTGAATGGATTAAAAAAAAAATTGCCTATCTTAATCGAATATGAATACGATCGGAGAAAATGGCGCCTTGTAATGTCATTGTAAACCGTTGTAAACCATTGTAATGTCATTGTAAATCGTTGTAAACCATTGTAATGTCATTGTAAATCGTTGTAAACCATTGTAATGTCATTGTAAATCGTTGTAAACCATTGTAATGTCATTGTAAACCTTTGAGGATGCCGCCTTCAAAACTTTGTTTGTGGCTAGAGTTGTAAGTAATGTTATATTTTTTTACCAATTATGTAGTCGCCTTTAGACAGAAAAGAGTATTTTAATTAACCAATTAATAATTCTGACCTGCATAAAATCTATACAATAGAATAATTTGTTTGCCTTGTTTTGGCTTAATACAGGTTAGAAAGTCACTAGTTTCTGAGAAATAAACAATTTTTATTATTATTATAATATCCATGACCCACAGTACAATCACATATTGCTTTTTTTCATCGGCTGTATTTTTATCATTGGAGAAAAACCCAATCACTTATGTGTCGATATTAAGTGAGAGGATAGCAGTTCTTCAGCTAGCCACGTACGAATAAACTATCTACCTTTTAAATATAATTATGAAATAATTTACCTTACCTAAACACTAATTCTTTACTAATTTAGATTAATCGTTTTGAAATGAGTTTTAGACCAGTTAAACCACGTCCATTACATGTTGTGATAAAAATGAAGAAATATTATTTTTTTGGCCGGGGTGCGAGGGATATGCCTGTCAACCTCACATTCGGCAACCAAAACGACTTACAGGCGGCGTGCGTTTTAGTCGGTTCGAGTCCGACATAACCTTTTCCACCGGCTCCGGTGGGGAGGTATCCGTGGGGATTTTGCGCACGTAAAAAAAAAAGCTAACTGTTAAGTAGGTAAGGGTAGATAAGTTTATTTATTTATTTATTTATTAAGGTACATCAACAGTATACATATTATACATTTTCTATAATAGTTGCATCCGTGAAATATTCCAATATGCATACCTATTAGAGACGTACACAACATTCGCATGCATGCTTGCTATGCTTTTGTAGAGCGTTCTGTCTATCGCGCCGTAATGCCGCGTGGTTCCCGGCAGAGTAGAATTTGGCCCATCACTTCCCATGCGGTGTCGTACAAGGCGACTAAGGAATAGGGCTGTTTAACACTAGACAGATATATACAGTCCAGACTCAGCACATTTTCTCGTGGCGGACCAAACAAGAATGATTGCAAAACGGGGTTTACAATTTGAAGTCATTTCTCCAGCTGAGTTCTTGTATCTGTATACGGCTTTTATTTTATTGGTAACAGATTGATACTTCGTAATCATCAGAAATGTAGAGAATACAATATCCAATGCGACATAAACTGGTATGGGATCTGTGATAGTATTGAGATAAAATGAAGTAGATGCAGATATTAATACTTCATTTTGATATAATATCATTAGTATACCCACATAAAAAGGCAAGACATTATACTACAGAGTTGATCAAAGCACTTAGCTTCTTAGCTGGACGGATTAAAACTCCCTGATTTTTATACCAACTTATAAAAATGTTTACCCCAAAGGCAAAGTCTAAAAGTGGCACAATTCACAACTGCTTGGCTTAAAATAGTATATTTTGTATGTTTTTAACTAATTGTTACTAATGTAATTCAATTTTCTTCTGACTCTGATTTACCTTGATCGCACCGATATGATATATGTACATCAGATTTGACGTCGTAAGAATGTAGTGTATTAACAGCATTTAAAAAAGTCTTTCAAACGATAGACAATACTTCTGCTTACCCCGTTGGGAACGTGCAGACAGTATACAAAAATATGAACATTCAGTAGACAGACATAATGCGCTTACGCAAGTGTACATCGTCTAGAAATGACTGAAATTGCCAAAAAAGTTTCTCATACATTTTGTAAGGGAAAGCAAAGTAATAATTCGAATATTTATTTATCGCTATCGCTACACTACTTATTGTTAACAACTCTTTTTAAGAGCAAGTGAAATTTGACTTGTAGTATTTATTGGCTGATCTTTTGCCCCAGATACAAGGCGAAACGAGCCTCCTGTCCTCTCAATTACCGGAGTGTAAAGTTACAGAATAAAGTATTTCCCTCGCACCCCGACTGACCTTGGGACATCTACGGTTTTAAGATAGTCCCCTCGGATATGGTGTCACACAGAACAACAATTTTTAACATCTACAGACATATTGCCAAGACCTCAAGGTTTTAGATTTTACTATTTTGATATACCTACCTGTATTACGTATTTGTTGTATGCTCAATACTAATAGTACTTATATTCTGTGCATGAAATGCATTTATATATATATACAGTATCGTACCATATTTGTTCAAAATAGCATGTGTTTTTGTAAAGCGAGACATTAGCAACAGACGGTAGAGTATCTAGTGCGAGGTTTTTCATTGTCTTTGATTGGACGCTTACTTCAACAATTTAAATAAAAAATATAGAAATAACAACAAAAAATGAAGAATCAAACTTTAAATGGGTGAGGACTCCCCTGGTATACACACATTCATAGGTCACGGTAACCACTTTCCATCAGGAAGGCCGTGTGCTTGTCTGCCACATAAGTTGTATAAAAAAGTTTTAAGATCAAATCAAACTTTTATTGATTTATAGGTATTTAAACTATCATGGTCACTCACATCAGCATCCATACGTGCCCGTACAGTGTACGCACACACACACACACACACACACACACACACACACACACATATAGGAGGCCCTGCACGTACGGTAATTTGCGCGCCTGCTGCCTTCCTTGGATGTGCAATTTTCTCTGCGAGGAGGACGACGGCTCTACTACAACAACAAGTAGTGACATGGACCTATGGGACTATTATTGCAACTATTGTGACTCGACCAGACCTACAGCTGCCACCACTACGGCCCCACCACCCGTAACAAACCCTATGTCTCCACCGTGGAGTAGTATGCATTTAACGTTAATGAGGTTGAAAGTAAGCGATGAAACTTCCGTCAAGTGTAGTATAAGACTAAGTTTTGTTATACATTACTAGCTGATTCTCCTTGGTTTCACCCGCGTAGTTACAGTTCCCGTGGAGTTCAAGCATATGGCTTTGCTTGTGCTCTCTACTACTAATTAATTGAAATCAACTAACAACTCACGTTACGGCTGCGTTTGAAACTTATTGTCAAGTAGAATAATGCGTTAGGTCGAATAAAAAAGAACACATACACAAGGCAACGAATTCTTTTTAAAATAAGCTGGAATCTTATCAATATGAGATGAAAATATCAAGATCAATTATAGGGTAGTTTCCTGAGTCGTCGAATTCTTACCAATACTACTCTATGTATTAGTATTTTATCTATTAATATGCATAGTAAACTAAGATATTGCCTAACTAAACTGAAACTATGACTTTACATTATTTTAAATTCCCAAAATCAACACCATTTGTTAAAAAAAAAGAACTTTCATTCAACCATGTATCGACGAAATAATCGTTGAATTTCACGAGTTTTTCATCGTTTGGACATTGAGACATAATGTATAACCAAGCACTGTCAATAGTTTCTTTTGGCAAATGTGCACCTCTTACGCAAACGCTTCTACCATAGATTGATGTTTACTATAGTTAAATGGTTTCCATCGATCTGTTATAACCTAACCAACAGATGTTCAGCGGGAGCGACGAACGATCGTAAGCCAAGCTGCCCGCGTACGAAGGCAACTCGGGCGTCGGAGATCGATGAACGACCTCCGCCCCCCATGAAGGCCTGGCAGACGATGGTCTAACTTTTTGTTATGGCCGGGAAGTGGGTAGAATTGAGCATGCGTGGATTGAATGTAAAAAAAAGTAAGAACGTGTGGTTTTGTTGCGATATATTTACATCACTCAATATAAATAAGACTGATAAATAATTAAATCACCATAATACTGTAATAAAAGTTTTGAGCAATTCTGTTTACTTCCTTATTTGATGCAGCTTTCTTCATTAGGAAGGCAAATTTTGCGCATGGATAGTGCCCAGAACGAAGCCTCAGTAATGTTTTGATGGTACTCCTGCTCAACTTAAAGTTTTCAAACCACGGGACGTAGGAAGGCTCACCCTGTACCGACCTATACCATAAAATGCGGCCGTTGAGATCGTCCAAATTCTACTCGGCCGAGAACCACGCGGCTATCTTTTAGACTATTATGTTAGGTTTTTATTTTAGACTTGAGAATCTGAAACTATTCATCCAATATTATTGTACTCACAAGAGGACAAAAATGCACAGAATCATTATTACACTTACTAAATTAACTAGCGCTTTATATAGCCTATAACTAGCGTACAACTAAGATGCTTCTAACAATACCACATTTGTCCAGTTCCAATACGTGGTTGAGGAGCTATGAGTGAGCAGATGAACCTACATACATACATGCATACAAACATAGCCTGTCAAAATCATTCCCCCTATTGTTACCCTAATGATGAACCAAGTCCACTGTTTGGTATACTTAAATCACCTGCCGTTAATAATATACACTGACAGAAAAGCTGGAAAAAAATCTTCCCTCGGAAGCTTAGATGAATTAAAAGAAATGAATTAGAAGAAATGTTGCAGTTTGTCTCCTATATAGGTGCCTGATAGTCCCTTGGTAGGAGATCAGTAGCTCTGAAGATTATCATTGTGGTTCCTTTAGCTGTGTGAATGAGCTTGAAACCTGGAAAAATTTACTAACCATAAGTAGGTAGGTACCTATTTTCAGAGTTATGATTTTGCATAAAGATAAAGATAAATTTATTTGTAGAAACATGTGTACATATGATGTTACAAAGTATATTGAGACAATATATTTAGGCTTTAGGTAAATACTTCTGTGGGTACAGTAGATATTATTATCTAGCGGTCTGAAGGAAGGTAACGTGTGCGGTGCCTTGTAGTGGTAGCCGCATTCGCAATAGGAAAATCCTTTGTAACGCCGACTGCTCGAACTCAGTGTCTTCATAAATCTCATTAATATTGATTATATCGGTATATATATATATATCGGTTTGTACATCAGTTTCAGTTATCATCCCTACTCCTACAGATATCTCTTGTGATTATATTGGCTAGTAGAAAGAGAATACTAAATAAATCCTATTCTCAGTGTATTGAGCCTATTGCTATTCACCGGGCACTTATATATATATATAAATAATATATATATATATAAAGCATATAGACAAAAGCATATCTGGGTACTATTATGTTTTAAGGAATTTGGGATCATTGAATGTCATGGCTTCGTATTGTAAAGAAACACGATGTCCTTACGCGTAAACGACTTGGTGCAGAACGAACATTTGTGTGGCGATTCCCCGGTGTGCTGGCGAACGTGGTTTACTGTAATCAGAAAGTAACTGGTAAGAAGTTTGTATTGGGGAATAACTTTCTTTTAACTGTTAACACTGATGATTGATGGCACTTGGTAGAACCTGCTATACATATTGAATATCAGAACATTCACCATGGTACTAATGGTAAAATACTGACTAGGACGCAATTTGCACTTTCTACACATAATAAGATATATAAATTTATTAAAAAGTATCTGATACATACATATAAGTATTTATTTATTTCATAGTAGGAAAACTTACAGCTATCAATTAGTGTTACAAAGATATTTAAAATAATAGACGGCCAATTAAAAGTTTTCACTGCTATCGGATATACATCCGCAATCTAGAATACATAACACAAGCAAGTTAATAAACATGCTTACTTTGGCTATATTTATATAGCACTGTGTAGAATGTGCTAGAATATATATTATTTACTTGCTTTAATAACTACATTGTAAGAACAGTGACGTAATAGAAGTAATGAGTAATGAGTGAATAATGAGCACTTTCCTGAAATTGTTAATTAATAACTAAAATGACTCATTTGTTTTTCTAAGATGATCACTTCCGTTATGACATTATTTTCACAGTACCTAAAGATTATTTTAAAAACCACGGAAACTAGACGGATGATCCTACCGAGACATCTTCGGATCACTTCAGCCATAGCAGATGCGTAAATGTAAAATTGCGTCATGGTAAAATTGTTGTTGCTGGCGCACCCGTAAAAAAGTAATAAAATTCCTTGTTAAAATTCTGTAAAATGTATATGCCTACTTATATATTTTTGTTTATTATTAGTATTGGGAGATATATAGATTCTCCAGGATAATGATGATTATAAGATCAAATAACTTTCATAATAATAAATTGCAGAAAACACTACTTACCGATTTGTTCAATTTTCGAGATATTTCATGTATTCAAATATTTTGCTCATGCAAAGTAATAATATGCGCTCTCATAATAGTTGTAAGTTGTTGATTCATTTTTATAAATAAAAAACAATAAATAAAAAAGTTGTTAATTAACCGTGTGAAATACACACAACATTAACACAACTATTTTATAATAGTAAAAGTAATGGTAGGTAAGTAGATATATTTTAACTCTTTGAAACTCACCTACACACCTCAAAAGTCTTTGAAATTCATACCCTCGAAACAAATTTATCACAAATATGAAATAATTATTTTGTCATTAGGTATAATATACGACGCAACTATTTTGTTTTTAAACTGTTAGCATTTACACAGGAAGTAAATGTTACACGGAATTAATTTTTATTTAGCCAAATGTTTCAGTTGAAATAACACTTTGTACACAAAATAAAATAAGCCTTGGAACCGCTTCGGAGATACGCCATCGGAAATGTTTATAAAAAAAATAACCACGATTCAATCATTACATTTCAATCCCGCATTAGCAACTCCCATTCCTAGTAAAAAAACTCGCTGATGGTGAACTGCACTTTGTGATTGAAGGAGATAAAATCATATTCAATTTCGACATCGGACAGGCTTCAGTGACTGCTGATAGCTTATTTGTAGGAAGTCAAGATATCAGTAAGTACATATGATGTGTTTCAGCACCTCTGCCTACCCCTTCAGGGATATAGGCGTGAGTTTATGTTATGTTATGTTATGTAAATGAGTTCACACGTGCTGTAAGACGTCTCATATTGCTCCTCAGCCTTGTTGGGCAAGCTGTCAAGGTCCCAATAAAGCGAATCAACTGCATTCCACCTTGATTCTAACACCTTTAATGCATCTTCAAACTGCCATTTATCTTTAAGAAGATCCACGTTGATGTTTGATGCTGTTCTTTGGAACGAGGTATCCGTGGGGATTTTGCGCACGTAAAAAATAAAAAAAAACATTGTTTTATATATACATTTTCTGTATTCAGGCACTTCTATTGGTTTATTGATCTTCGCTCGTAGATCTTGTCAGCACGTTAATACCTCTTATCTGCAGATAAGCTCAGAAATTATATATTTATGTTAAGAAAGATAACACTTTAATTGATATGTGTAGCAACGGCCAAGACTAACAGTTTATCTTTCTTTATTGAGCCACGAAAATATCAATACCAGAGAACCTGAAACATGCATTAAACGGGCGTATCGTGATAAAGAGTTAAAACAAATAGTCTGATTTCAAGATTTATGGCTTTGGTCAATAACTTTTGAGTGCTCTCCGGCTTTCAAAAATTACCCATATACCAGTTTGATCCAGCTGTATTAGTATTAATCTCCTTTTTGTTGTTACACTTATAAGCTGCGTCTTACTCATGTGGGTCTAAAATGTCACACACTGCCTCGCATCACGCCACGCAGCACGCGAGTGCTACACTGAATGCCAGTGTGCCATTCAGTGTAGCGCTCTCGTGCTTGGTTCCCGGCAGAGTAGAATTTGGGCCACCCCATCTCTTCCCTTGCGGTTTCGTACAAGGCGGTTTTTAGTAATAGCGAATATTAGATGATGCTTTGTGTTGGCGCAGCTGATGGTAGCTTGCGAAAAGCTCGTCGGCTGTACAGTGAGATATTTGTGGACGGAAGACTAGAGGGTGACCGTCGGCGGTTTCCCTCTTTGGAGTGTTTTAGGAAGATGGTCTATATTGTTCTTCCCATTGGGTATCCTATGTTGTCTTGCACTGAAAAATAGAAGGTGTTCAAACTGTGGGGCCCTATTTGGATAGACCAGGTTGACAGATCTTGTTGAATATTTTGTTAACTAAAGTTAAATATTGAAAGGTTTATGAATGAATAATGGTTACTATTATCAACTTCATAGTTTATATTATGATATAGTATGAGTGATATTTTTCTTAAAAGACTCAAGCTTGATTATATTCTTAATTACAGGCAGCCTTCACACATTAATAAATATATGTACATACATACATTAATATATTATTTATGATACATAACAAAATCTAGGTATCGATTAAGATATAGAAGAAATTGAATCAGTTCAGGTGGGATTCGAACCCTCGATCTTTTACTTACAGGGGCACTGCTCTGACCGCTAAGCCACAGAACCTTCGACCGGCTATTTTTGATGACTAGAATTCTTTCTCCTCCAATTTTTCTCGCAGTAACCTCTCGTAAGTACCTCCGTCCTACGGAATATCGCGGCCATAATAGCCAAGTATTGTGTTTCCGGCGGTGAGTAGGGTAGCCAGTGCTCACTGGACAGTTTTTGTAATATCAGTGATTCTCTTTTTAATTTATTAATTTTTTCTTCTATGGCGATACCAACGATTCCGCCAACAACTCAGTTTTTATATACTGATCGAAATAACGTGTGAATGTACAAGTGTCAATAAACAAAATAAAACAAATTTTCTTTTCCATATGAAAGCGCAGAATCCGTCGCTCTTCTATAATTTTTTTCTCATGATTGAGTAACACATTAAAGATTAAACTCGAATATATTCTATTGCTATCATACCTTACAATCTTAACTTGCTTCTGTCTTACATCTTCTCGATTACATTTCTTACATACATTTTTCACTAGAGCGTTATTTTGGCGAACCAAATCAAAGTGATCATATATAATAGCTATCACCTCATGAACTATAAAACGTCTGTGATACCACAATGTCTCATGATACTTGTAAAATTTACAAAAAAAAAGTATCTAAGTATGTTTATCCGCACTCTAGATCCCATAACACAAGCTAGTTAAGTTATGCTTACCATGGGTCTAGATAGCGTTGTGTAGAATGTCATGGAATATTTATTTATTTATTATTATTTATTATCTATAGAATCTCTAAAAAACCTTAAACACAAAACCAAATATTTTAAACGTTATTATAAAAAAAATGATAAAGTATAAGGCACTCTATTCATTGAAATTCTGATTTAAACAGTATGCTTTTCGAAGTTATGTGTACTTATAAACCTGCGATAAATGCAGGTTTATAAGTGCCCGGTTAATGGCAATAGGCTCGCCACCATTGGGACCTAAACATAAACTGGCGAAATGTGGGTGCTAGCACCTCTGCCTACCCCTTCGGGGATATAGGCGTGAGTTTATGTTATGTTATGTTAAAGTCTAAAATTAAATGACATTTTTAGAGAGACAATGGCATAACTGGAGCAGAAGGCCCTGGCTTTGCTTTCTCTACTCGATCTGATTGATATAAGTATGTCTTACCGATTGGGAACTTAACTACTCCTGCTACTTGCAGTGGGGATGCTGTTGACCGGACGAGTGTTCAGCCTTTCTGTGTGGATATAATTACCACGTTGTTCAAATTCAATTATATATATCACATGAACGAATGTCACGATGAATTTAATAAAATATTGAAATGATTAGTATACTAACTACCGAGGAAGGATAGACCCAAAGAGGGCTAGATGAAGAAAGACTGCCTTGAGTCGGCCGGGGTAAATTTGGTAAATTTCAAAATAACAAGTTGTAGGTAATTATAAATTTAAATAAACAACTATATTTTAATTTCATCATATAAGTACCAGAACAAGGGGGGAATGTCTGAGTGGGAATACCAGAAGTTATCCGTTTGCAATAAAATTTGACTTTGACGTTTACGGAATGCCATACCTTTTAAACGTTTAAATCATTAGCATGTTGGAAGATTGACTGTGGAGACTCACAATGATTGTAGGGCCCAAGGTAATCTAACCTGTAAGCCGATGCACTTTCTGATTGATGGAATAAAGGCTCTATATCTAGTAGATTCCCTTTCGAGGCCAGATAGCAGTTGCTGTCCTAAAAACCAAGATAAACTAATTAGGAGGAGTAGGGAAGAGGATTCCGTACTCCAAAGTGCTCTAGATGCAACTGGAACTAACATTATGATAAGATAAGATGAGATTACAGCGTTACTCATGTGGTCTTTAATATTAAACTGACTTCTATTAAAACATGTTTACAGCCGACGGTAATCATTTCGGCATCTCAATTATCAATTGATGTTCATTATTATGGGGTTACGTTAATGATTCACAAAACAACGTAAGTACATTTGAGTATTTTGTCCGGTCTGGTCCAATAAATTAATTCATTCAAGTTTCCTTATAACTTACCGATTTGACGTTTAGTAAAAAAAAACTTATTCGACTCAGTCAAATACTTGCAAATACCCAATTGATCGAAATTCTGTAGATATTCAATAATTACATGTTATTTTGTGAAAATCTACCGGATGGTCCAAGGTGTGAACCCTGGGGTACACCAGAAGGGGCAGAGAATAAGTCTGACCTGAAGCCATTGACCACAACATAAAAAGAACGATTCATTAGGTAAGAATGAATCCATTTTATAACACTACCAGAAAAACCATATGCTGATAATTTCTTTACCACTATATGTTGGTTGATAAGTGTTGACAATAGCAAAGTTACGGAGGTACGAAATAGCACAGGGATCAAAAGGAATTTAATCACTTCGTCTCAACTGTACTACTCTTTATCTCTGTCCGTCGTAATATCGATATTACATAAAAAGAGTCTCTCTCCGTCTCTCATCTCCGTCCAATTAATAGCTCTTTTACGGGACATTGGCGGTATTAACTCGACTCTTTGAATATCTGAGTCAGGCGGCAGATGATGCGCAGGAGCGATTTCCGAATGCCGAAATGGTGTTTTTGGGGGATTTTAACGCCCACCACGAGATCTGGTTGGGCTCCTCCAAAACAGACCATGCGGGAAGAGCCGCCCACGCGTTTGCTCTGGCGCACGGCCTCGTTCATGGACCTCCGACGCCCGAGTTGCCTTCGTACGCGGGCAGCTTGGCTTGCGATCCTTCGTCCAAACAATTCATCTGAGCACAAACCATTGTATGGGTGGTAGTATAGTGCAAATAGCACAGCATATATTAAAACACGACAGAGTTTATAATTTTGAGTTTTTTGTTCTACATTATAGTGGAACAGATGTCTAACGCTTACTATTCGAATACTAAGCAGATAGGGGATTGAATTGACTAACTGGCCACTTATCTAACGCGGCATGAATCCAGGACGGTCCACTAAACCATAACGGGTGATCTAAAATTTGCGAATTAAGCAATCCACGAGAGAGACAATCGGCTGTGCCGTCGGTGCCAGCAACGTGAAAGAGATTTTGTGGCAGTATGAACTGTCATAGGGATCAAGGTTCGCCGAGCTGATTATAGGAAGATCCTTACATAAAACCCGACTGCTGAAAAAGTATTAAACAAGAAAATATTTAGAATAGCCGTGGTCGTTAGCCACTTTTCCCTACAATGTATTGTTTCGTTAGACTAAGTGGCATACGACCACGGCTGAAAAAGTATTTAATGAGGCCACCAAGCTGAGTGCCACTATTGTAACATTAGTTAGTGTCTGTAAAGGTGGCCCTCTTTCCTGAGACTTTGTCTTTAGTTTACTATCAGGCGAGGTGAAATCAAATTGGCGTGTCTTGATAAAAAAAATTCTTGTCTGATTTCTTTTCACGGTGAACACACAAACTACTGAACGAATTTTTCCATACTACCTATTAGCTATTACTCGGTTAAGTCCAAACTCCAATTTTAAGGAGCCCGGTATCCGCTTATTATGTTTGATTATTTTGTTGACTTTTACGAGAGCGACAAGTTGATTTGTGATACTCGTCCATTGTTTAGCAGGTGCACCGGTTAGTAGATGAAGCTGGTCCTTGGTCCCAAAGTTGTTATTAGGACCTTGTTCACACACCTATTTATGAAATTAGTAGGTAATAATAGATACTGGATATTATAAAGAGGAAAACCATTTTTGAGTGAGTGTCTGACAGTGGTGAGAGCTCTCTGTAACTCGATCGCTTGCTCTGCAAAGAATAAGAATCGTTTATTTACCCGGAAGCTGTTACACACAGCTTCCGGGTAAATAAACGATTAATAAATAAAAAATAAATAAAATAAAAATTGATTTATTAGCCACAGAAGTTGTACAACAATTAACACTACAATTATACGTTCAGAATATCATCTTAGACCAATTTACAAGTGTTTAGTTGAATACTGATACCCATGCTAAGAAACAAATTGTTTTATGGGCATCAGAGCTGCTCTCATGTATTCATTTCTTCATTACAGTTTAGCAAAGTATATATTAGGTAGATTTCAAGAAATTGGATATAATATTTCATTATTTATTAAAATAATAAAATATATTTTGACAGCCTCTTTGACGTGGCGGTAGTACCCCTCGCATGACCCGCAGCGAAGTGTCCGGGTCCCGGTTGAGCTTCGAGAGAGCACCCACATTTCGCCAGTTTATATTTAGGTCCCAATGTAATAGGTGGCGAGCCTATTGCCATTAACCGGGCACTTATAAACCTGCGATAAATACACACATAACTTCGAAAAGCATCGAAAAGTCATTGGTGTGTGCCATGGGCCTTTCCCTGCGGAAGCATCGGAATGGTCTAGCGCCCTCTCGCTGAGCAAACGATCTACAAAAATGGAAAAACTCAAAAAATTTGGAAAACTTGCCTTTAAAGCGGCAAAATTTGCGGCTAAAGTTGCAATTGTGGCTGGATAATAAATAATCATTAATAGTGAAATGAGGTTCTTTATTTCTACTTATATAAATACTATAGGAGTAGGCAGAGACATCTTACAACTTGCTGCGATCCTAGGGTAAGTTTACATCCTGTGGATTAATGCTCGAGCAGATTTTAGTGATAATTAAATTTGAACCGCATTCCATTTACGGGAGCGTGCTCGATACGTGCGCCACTGCACGTTTGTACACGCAAGCACTCCGCCCAAACCGAGGCTTGGTGCTGCTGCAACAAAAAATTAACAATTGATCTTCACCCCATTTACAGATGCTATAATGGGGTCAACAGAAGTTGATTGATATTTATTTTAAAGAGTTGTAGTCAGGCGGATGAATAGTTTAGGCTTTTAAAATAAGATCGAGCCCTGGACTAACAATCTAAGACCTTCGTACCGTGTCTTATCGCAGATAACAATAAAGTTAGCTGAATATTCGAATACTTAAACCAACAAAATGGTATTAAACCTTAAATAACGTAAAAGCGTTTAATCTGTAGCTATTTAAAATTTAAAGCGTTACTTAAGAGGACTAAGCCCAGTCGAGACAGGACAAACTGTAAAGAAATAAGCTCTGAATATTGCTAACATCAAATATTTTTAATTAAGTGAGTACTCCTTGGAAGACGGATCGAGTTGGTACATTTACAGTGTTCAAAATAAGAAGCATGGATAAAGAAAAGAAATGAAAAATGTAGTTCATTACTCAAAGTAGGCAACCTTTAACAAAACGTTTAAAGAGGAGGGTTCTACAATCATCATAATAGGAATATCGGAGTTCGTGAGCCAAAGCTAGATCCACCATGCCATCTTACCTCACTTCGGTTGTTATTTTATACGGTAGACAAGCACACGGCCCATCTGATGGGAAGTGGTTATACTATGGATGTATGCAACATCAGGGGCGTTACACTCGCGCTGCCGACCATGAAGAAACCTTCTGATGCCCCTCTTGAAGAACCCCATATTGTAGGCGCTTGGGTAAACCGCAGCATCTTCACAAACTTTCAAATAAATATCTATCTAACTAAATTGAAATATGTGTAAAAGTATTTTAGTAATCTAGGACAAGTTATATTACCTAAATGTTTTTCTTTTAATACAGAGTCCAAGAATTGTGTTCGAATTTCAAAATAAGTATATAGGAGGTAGGACACGGCGGTATTTCCGCCCAACTGAGCAGTCCGACTGGGGAAGTACCTCCGCCCTACAGAATACCGCGGCTATAATAATTTCGTGTTGACCGCGTATACCATTTTGAATCATCCTGATAATAGCCAGGTCTGATACAAGCTCTAAACGCACACCTGTTTTCAACAACATTGCATCGAAAGATAAACTTGGGGCGGTTATATAGAAGGAGGGATCGAGTTTGTAATGCAATTTACATGTTTTTCTAAATTTTTGAAATATGTCGGTCAATAAAAGGACATCTGTTTTTAAATAGAGATGTCATAGGCTATGTCCAGCTAAATAAATAATTGACCTTGATTTATTATTGTAGTCTTTATACATATGATATTATCAAGTGTGTACAAAATATCAAGAGTAGGTAGGTACGTACTCTAATAAATAAAAAATATCTACGTAATACAATCGTCTACACATTTTGTAACAAGACATTCTACAACTTGCAGAGACATATGATGTACCATGAGGAGAACAGGTGCAAAAAGTGTGGAGAGTATTTCTTCTCAACGGCAGACTTCGATAACCATCTATGCTCAATAGAGAGCGATGACGAGGACACCACCCAGACCGTGAACGGCTTCGAACGTCCGAAGTACGAGGAGTTTTATTTATTTTTAACTATCCGTTGCCCGCAACTCCACTCGCGTGGATGTCCGTTATAAGTGCAAGTATCACTTGTATGCCACTAAGCAGTAAAGACGTTCAACTGCACACAACTCGATCGATAACTAATTGACATTTACTTTTAGGCCTGTTTATTGTAAAGATTTCTATCCAATTTCAATGTGATTAGCCATTACAGATTGGCACAGAAGAAAATAAACTTCACACACCATTAAAAACAAAACGAGCAAAACCAGTCCAGTCAAAACGGCCATCATAGCGTGCCGTAACTATAGTGAATATGAGACTTTACTCTCAGATTAGAAATCTTATGCAGGAAAACGAAAGTTTCCCAGTGATAACTCCCTTCAACGTTATGTAATACAACCTGAATTAATGGGTTGTCATAAAACAGTGTATGGCTTCAGTTGTACAAGCTAACTAGATTCTAAAAGCCTTATATCCAGTGTTTTTGAACTAATAAAAAGACATTTTTTACTGTTCGTGTCTAATAATGACATATACTTTCAATAACTTCAGGTTTTACCATGGCACACACCAATGACTTATCGATGCTTTTCTTTTCGTAGTTATGTGTGTATTTATCGCAGGTTTATAAGTGCCCGGTTAGTGGCAATAGGCTCGCCACCTATTACATTGGGATCTAAACATAAACTGGCGAAATGTGGGTGCTCTACCTGCTTATTTATACCGAGAACTCAAATACTGTTGTTATTGATAAATAAAAGTCACTAGCAGAGTACAGCGTAGTTCCGATTAGATACGCGAATACAAGACGCGATACTCAGCAAAAGATAAATAATGTAATGATAACTCAATCAACTTCAAAAGCATTGGGACCTAAACATAAACTGGCGAAAATGTGGGTGCTAGCACCTCTGCCTACCCCTTCGGGGATATAGGCGTGAGTTTATGTTATGTTATGATATACTGTTGATATTTGATTAAATTTTGCCCCTTTAAAATGTTATTGTAGGAAGTATATCCATATGAGAGAATGTCTACATGTAACTGGCTACAGTAAATAAAAATATGGGCACAATATTCTATAAAATTTATTTATATTTCTATGTATATAAGAAAGTTCTAACTAACCTTGTGAGTAACACTGCCGTAGTACCTATCTAACTATAATTTTCGGCGTTCGGAAACCGTTCTTGTGCATCATCTGCCGCCTGACTCAGATATTCAAAGAGTCGAGTTGTCTCAGCATCTCCTGTATGGGAACGGTAGAGGCACACATAGATCTGACTCGTAGAGCCATGGTCTACGTGTACCCATAGGGTTGAAAAGGATGAGGTAGGCTACATAACTTAGTGTGCTAAGAAGCTCTCAAGCTTACATACAAGAACATTCTTAGTTGTTGTAAATCTAATAGTAAGTATTATTACATAATTGTAAAGTGGCCGTGTCTGCACATAAAAAATTTAGAAAAAAAAAATGCTAAATACTATCTGAACTTGTCCTAAAGCAATAAAATATATTCGTACGGCTTTCGCCACCGTCGCTCTACCGGTGACCTTCTTGTGTATCTCACAAACCGGTGGGCGCAAGCCATCGAGAATCGGGGTGAGGCACTAATTCAACCCCATAAGACACAAGTATGTGTGTATTCATTGCTAAGAAAACCCCATTCATTGTAGCGATGCAGGCTTTTCTCTCATGTTTAGAGGATCAGATGGCAGTCACCCTCGTAAAAGTCGGTCTTATCTGAATTTCTAATGAAATGTAACTTAAATTAATGTTTAATTTAGTCGCTGAAATATTTCGCGGCGCGCATTCGGCATTCCTAATTAGGGGAGATATGCGAGCTCTCCCACCATTGTTTTTCTTAATTCACTCAAAGAAAATAATAACTTATTCAGCTTCTTCTTGTGTTCTTTGGCTTTTCGCATAAAGGCTGTCATGTTCCAAAATTAATTGTTTCAAGTAATTTTGAACGGCAGGGTCGGAAAGGTTCACAGTGTTTTGAGAGTAGCATCTAGTGAGCAGTACATGTTTTTCTGTTGTAAATAACGTTCGAAAGAGTATTCATGGACCGCACGATTCCCCGTTTAGAGTCTCCCATATTGGGTAACCTTACATCCTGGTAATTGAAACCCGGGACTGTACCGTTCAGTTTTAGTCGGTTCGAGTCCGCTTTATCTATATTTAGGTAGTAGACAAGCACACGGCCCACCTGATGGAAAGTGGTTACCATGGCCTATGGGCGTGTGCAACATTAGGGGAGTCACATTCGTGCTGCCAACCCTAATAGAGTTTCTGTGCCGTCAGTACAAAAGACAAAGCAGGGCAAGTCTACCCTACTCGAATTATATTTTTATACCCGCACCTCCGCACGCGTGAATGTTGGTGATTGCGACAAAACATACCCTTATATCCTGTCTCAAGGTCTAATCTACGCCTAAATTTTATCAAAATCGTTTTATTTTTCCTTCCCGGAACTTCTCCAGTTAAACTTCATGGTATGTTATTACTTTGAATCTAAACTTCAAAATAACCTAAAAATGCATTGGTGACGTAGGATCATTTTGACCTAGTTTCTAAAACTCTAATTTTAAATTTAAGGCTAGTTACACATTAGGAATGTATCCTTAAATCTATTTCTGAATGCACACTGGAGTGGAGAATAAAACCTTAAACCTCACAGTTTGGTTTCATTTAGCTCACCACCGGAAGATTAAAAGTTTCCAATATCCGCTGATTATCCTAGGCATGTGTATCTCCAAGGTGCCCGAACTTTTATGGTAATGTATTTACAAACCAATGTTGTTTTTATTTCAATTTAAATAGGAGATTACAAACTTACTTTTTTTGTCGTACGAGGCGACTAAGGGATAGGGCTGTTTAACATCAGACAAATATATACAGCACAGACTCAGCCTGATATGCACGACTCGAGGCCATAATAGTGCCCAGAAAACGGCAATAGGCTCACTCATATTACGTGGGACCGAATACAATTATTGGTTAAATGTAGGTGTTATTCACCTCTGGGGATAAAGGTGTGACAATGAAATCCTAGGATCTCCAAACAATGGAAATTATTTGGGTTGTGTGGAATTATTGAGTGAATTTGATCCATTTCTTGCAGATCACTTAAAAAAATTTGGGAATCCTGGAAAGGGTAACATTTCTTATTTATCAGCAAATATCTGTAATGAGTTTATTGAAGTAATGGGAAAACAGGTTCTAAAACAAAAAAAAAAGTTGAAGAAATGGTTGCAGCGATTATTAATAAGCGGTTTTATTCTGACCACTCGTCGGTATCTGCTGCGGCAGGACCCGTGACGGCCGTCACCAAGGACAAATTTTCTCCGTGGTCTATTTTCGAATCCATAGAAAGACGGCTGACAGATTTTCTTTGAGTTTTAGGAAAGTTAATAATTCCCTAATGGAATCGCGCGAAACAAAAATTGTGACAAAAATTAAAACAATTGTGGTATTCTGTTTGCTGCGAATAATATCAGAAGTTCGTTGACCGATTTTGACGGCATTTGAACTGTCGAACCAAAAGTACTGAATGTACTAAACAAGGTACTTTCGTAGCCCAGGACCAGTGCACGGTGTTCAAACTATATCCATTGCGTGTTACGTATAGTGTCCCTCGTCCTCGTGATGGCCGTCGACTTTGTGCGAGAGGTTTAGATCCTTGTGTGTCAGCTGGCGTCGGGTTGTGTTCGGCGGCGGTTCTCGAGTGTCTCATCTATAGATAAAGAACCCCGCTGTAGATCATCTAAGAGTTTATTGTATTTTCGATCAAAATTAATATCTAGAGCCTTTCTGTTCTTTCTTTTTTCTTCTTGGCCCAGTGTTTTCCTTCTTGGCGCAATTTGTAAATAAACAAAAACAAGTTTGGTATTTTAGGTAAGTATACGACTATTCGTATTCGTCATATATACGAGTACCTCCTACAAAATATATATCACAAGACTAATGAGTCAAGTCAAGAAGAGTTCCCACCAAGATCATCAGAGTAGTAGAAGTCCTTCTTTTATTATTTCTATTTCATATTTAAGTATATACAGCGTGGTTGGCGCTCGGTTGAAGTAGAACGAACATGTACCTACCTATTGTGTACACAAATTAAAGAACTGTTTCTGTGAACTCAATTTTATGACGCTGTCGATATACCTACCTGCCTAGATTTTAATATTCAGTTTGCAGTGAATATACATACGATTACGTAGGTTGCATATTTCTTGCGTTTTAGTCGGTTCGAGTCCGACATTACCTCCTCCACTGGCTCCGGTGAAGGGGTATCCGTGGGGATTTTGCGCACGTAAAAAATAAAGCTTATGGACGTATGAAACACCAGAGGCATTACAATCGTGCTGCCGTCCCTAGAGAAACCTTGTAGATTCTTGTATTTTGCAATCTATAGCTTCTGATAAACGCACCACCATTTTGATAAGATCATTCTTAGTTTCTTTGTTCAATTTCTGCACATTTTTAATTTCCAAATTGGTCTTTCGACTTGTACGCTGCATATCTTCGACTTTGACCTTTTAGTTAATTTCTTTCAATGTAAGAATCGTTTGGAAATTTGTTTGTGCTCAGCATCTTCTGAGGGTGATTGTACCTAATATGGCACTTGGTACCCATAGAAGCGGAACTGTAACCTTGATGTTGGTAGCTGAAGCCACGCAGCTGACTTGTGTCTTAACCGACTTCAGGCTTAATTTTTGCTAAGGATCCTTTTAATCAAAGAACGATGACCTCTTTTCATACATCCATTGATTATCTTTTTTATTATTCTATCGTATATTACAAGTAATTTAAAATTCTTCCTTAAAAACCTTTAAAACCATAAAATCACCAGCAAAAACATAAAATTATCACAGTCTTTCAACATTAATCTTCTAACATCCTAAATTTAATGTTTTAACTCAATTTTCAGACAAACTTTCATTAAATGTATGAAGTTAATTTAGCAAAAAGGTTGGGGATATTACAGTGCTAATGTGAACGAAATATAAGCAGAATTTAAATACAGGCAGTGGACAATTTTTCAACGCTAGAAATGTGGTAACTGTAAATTTAAATATTTATCAGTGTAACTTTGCAGGCAGCTATTTCTTTTAAGTTGAGATCTAACGACTGCAGATGGAAATACTGGAGGTCACGGGTTCGAGCCCTGGCCCTACCGAAGACTAATTTGACTAGTCAGTCAAATATCCAATTCCATACATATAATCGCGCCTTTATCCCCGGAGGGTTAGACAGAGGTGAATTAACACGCACATTTCAAAATCATTGTATTCGGTCCCATGTAATAGGGGGTTCCCAATTCCATTCTCATTTTTAAATTATTTTTTGTTCATGATGTTTGACAACCTCTTCAAGGTGTGCAAATATTTGATATTGTGTAATTATAATATGTATATACAAACGTATTACGAAAAAAGAAATATTCTTATTTTTTTTTCGTAATACGTTTAGTGGCGTAAAATAATATGGTGAATGATGTCTTAGGTTCCCATAATACGGTTTCTGTTTGATATGTTTCCATAAAATTTATTTCAAGCAGAACTTTTTGAGATTTTGACGCATCAGAACCTTTTTTCACTAATGGATCCGATACCCGTGTTGGCTCCGATAGCCAGTAGGTAGGAAGTAAAATGGTTGCCTGTAAGAAATTGCCGCAGAGCGATAAGGCCGCCATCTGTACGTGCCACGGAACTTGTATCACATATTCTAGTGTAATGTTATATATGGTGCCTACTTATATTATACTCTCTACAATGAGATGATGCTTGGTTATGATTGGAGCATAGTTGTTCCAGGTGTTGGTGGTTCATTTCTCTTAGAAAAAGTTCTGATGTCACTGCATAACATTTATTGGACTTCATCCTAACTGCCCACAGCTACTGGGTAGGTTCTCGCTGACTGTACCCTCAAGGTACCCAAGGAAAGCTGTTGCTCCTCTTACAGCCCCTTTCAGGAGAACAGAATTTGGTAAAAAATCAATTGTTCCACGAATGAGTCGATTACTTAATAGCTGCGAACCTAGGCATTGCAAATAAAGGATACTTATCAAAAGTTTTTTCGTCACACCAATATGAGTATTATTATAAAACTTTTATGTGAAAACTATTTCAAAAATGAGGTTAAAATTATCTTAAATGTTGCCAGATTTCAATTATTATTTTGCAATAACGCTAAAAAAATATTTTAATTTCCAACACGAAGCTATTATAACCGCGGTATTCTGTAGGGCGGAGGTACTTCCCCAGTCGGACTGCTCAATTGAGTTACGCTTTCTATACGTTACGCTATTGGACTTTAATGGCAATATCTGAACGTCTAAAATTAAATGGATTTTTTGGTATGACAGTGGTTTTTACTGAAATAACTACACTCTGAGAACAAAACAAGAAGCTGAACGTAAGATATAAACTCATTTCATCCGAGTTTATGGCAACATTCGCGCAGAGCTGACACTAAAAAATAACAAGAATCGCCAACATTTCAATGGCAGACAGAAACACCGAGATATAACGAAAATCCTACATCTCCTCTCAACGCCCCGCCACACATTAGGAATGTCCCAAACTCAACACGGCGGTATTTCCACCCAATTGAGCAGTCCGACGGGGAAGTACCTCCACCCTACAGAATAACGCGGTTATAATAACTTCGTGTTCACACGTTCAAACGTAGAAAATTTACAAGTACAAAATCGAGGAAATGTCCTGAATGATGCAAAAAAAGTCAGACTAGAATATCAAACTTACTTTGTCAATGAAGGCAAAGTACCTTGGCAGGATAGTTTCATTGAAATGTAACATATTTCTTTTATTTTTATGTAATAATATTGTTTTATTAATAAATGAGCAGTCCATAAACCTGCCAAAACTTATTAAATTAATTAAATTTAATACACCACCATCTAGTATTTTCCTATTGAACTATTAACAACTGAATGCGTCGATTTTCGTTCTTCGTCCACAAAGTTCACAACTTCACATACAAGAATGCCGAACTGTCACTTAAACTTTTTTTTCTAAACACTTTGTTCTGATTTATTTCGTTTGGTTCCTTATTTACGACAATCTTTATCTTGTACCGTGTGTGGAAATCTTTTAAAGGAGCCTTATACCCCAACAAGCTCCAGCTGCCAGCATCATGTTTGTAAAAAGTGTAAAGGTGGTAGGAAAAAACTTAAACCTTCTTAGAAATTAAAATATAATATAGTAATATATACTATAAAATCTAAATACCTACGCTGAAATCTTAAGTATGTGTATAATATATTTGGCAATTGTATTTTACGTATATTGTGATTGAGATGAAGTGAAGATGACGTCAATTCTCTTTGTTATATATACGTTGAAATTAAAGTGATAATGCGTTGAATGATGCAGAGAGATTTAACTTTATTTCCGCTAAATGTGGCTTATTTATAAGACTTATAAGGTGTTAGTAGTATGTAGTACAGTACCTACCTTTTTACCTATGCATAGCATAATATAATATCTAATGTTTCATGTCCAATGTTTGAATACGTATCATTGCTTATCTAAAAACTTCCTCGCCTGATGGTAAGCTAAAAGCAAAGTCTCAGGAAAGAGGGTCACCATTACAGACACTAAGTAATGTTACAATGGTGGCACTCAGCTTGGCGGCCTCATCAGATACTTTTTCACGGCCCGTTTAAAGGCCCCGGGACTCTAGGAAGAAGGAAACACGATGCTTTTCTAAGTTATGTGTGTATTTATCGCAGGTTTATAAGTGCCCCGTTAATGGCAATAGGCTCTCCACCTATTACATTGGGACCTAAACATAAACTGGCGAAATGTGGGGAACTCACGCCTACTACCCTTTCGGGGATATAGGCGACAGACAATCACAAATACATTTTTGTATACAAAGGCGAGCTAAGGAACCCGCGATGTTTCCCTTTGAAATGTGTGTTTTACACTTAATTTTTTATTTATATTATTTTGGGGCAAGCAAAAAATATTATTTATACATATTTGAAATGCGCTAATTAAGCCCTTTCAATTGATACAATACACGACATATTTATCGAGACAGAAGTAAGCCAATCTTGCCGTGTTCTTTAGCTCACGCGTATCACCCATACGGGCCGACACAAGTAGTGCAAAACGTATGCATTTTTGCACGATTTTGTGCAAATTTTTTACACGAAATTAGCCTCTTCGTTGAATCTGGTAAGCATGGCACTGCACCAAGTGACGCGGTCCGTTTTTTAATCCTCGGTCAAGTTATGTGGGATCCACCGCGAGCACAGTTTTCTCACACCCAAATGTTTGTGTAGGATTGATTGTATTTGACTCATGTCTATTTCTAAGGATGCGCGAATTTCATGGGGAACCGGGTGCTGTACCGGGTGCGGTACCGAGTGCGGCAGCGGCGGCGCCGCTGGCGGTAGCGTGCTATACGGTGGTGGCGGTACGTTCTCCAGCAGCTCCGGAACACGAGGCGCTCGAGCCCGAATCTGCGATCTTTCCCTAATAGAGAAAATTGACTACTCCGCCTTTTTCCTATCTTAATAGATTTGAATAGTTGGTTTTTTTTTTTTTTATACAACTTAGGTGGCAGACAAGCACACGGCCCACCTGATGGAAAGTGGTTACCGTGACCTATGAACGTGTGTAACACCAGTGGAGTGTTTCACACACAAATATTTTAATTACGTCTGCATTTTTTTTATTTATTTCATTTATCACTCATTAAAAACTCATGGTTTATGTCAGATCCTTTACTCCTATCCCGAATCCTTTCACATGCCCAAGGCTTACAAGATAAAATGCTCTTTCGTACTGCACTGAAGAACTCTAATATTGGTGAAAGTCGCCCACCACCGTTTCTACAGGTCTCCCTGTTCGGCGCATCGCCCCGCGCCATCCCCACTAGACTACGCCAAGACCCACTGGTCCCACTAGTGCTGCGACAACCACCACCTCTGCCCGGCTATGCACTTGCTGACCCCTGAACACAATCCAACCGAGATTGAATTCAGACAATATATTTACACTTGCTACGACCTTTCGCTATTCATCCTTCCATATTTGTTTTCATACATGCATGGTGCACACCAGGTGCCTAGACCTGTTCTTTTCAAAGGGCCGTATTCTAGAATGAGATTCAGGCCTGAATCTGAATTTATCTAAGGACATACTTTATAGGAGGAAGTATGCTTTTTAAGAGACAAGAAATCTTTAAATTCATTTGGACATATAGTACACTTCCATAACGATCCATTGTTCAATCGGAAAGGCAGGACTCCTACCTGCGCGTCGTCATTTATTGGCTGCTGATGAGCGCTCTTTAGATGGTAAATTAGACTGTCAAAAGTTGGTATTGTCATAAAACAAAGTTTACATTGGAGATCAATAATCTTTCGAGGCTAGAATTTACATGCCCCTGGTCATATTCTGATAACTATTTCAGATAGTAATTACGATTTAACTAAGTTTAAAATTTTCATAAGTGCACAAATAATGAGCAGCTTAGTTTCTAAGATTGATTGTGAGAAAGGAAGTTTTGTATGGCAACCCGTCGTTTTTTTTTATTTATTTAAAGTCTACCAACAGTTCTTTACATTAATACACGACATACAGAAAATTATCAGAAAAAAAACTTCATACAATGTAACATAACATAACATAACAAACTCACGCCTATATCCCCGAAGGGGTAGGCAGAGGTGCTGAAGAAGTTATGTCGGACTCGAACAAATTATCTTAATATCTGTGCAGTACGTTATCCTGATCATTGAACTTTAAATGTATTCAGAACTTTACACCTGTTTCAACCATCACTATTTACCGATTCATTGAACAGTCATTATAAAATCTTCACAAAAAATCTTCTCTATTATATTTAACATTTTGATGGCGCTTGGCAGCGTGCGGTAATGGACTGTATTGCGGGAAGTAGCTAACTGTTCCATTGACGCTTTACACACAAAAGACAGGTGGTCGGGTTGCCGCGGGAGTGATCCAAGCAATGAACGCAACCCGAGAAATTAGGAGAGGATGCACTAACCTTCACGACACACGTGTTTTCATCGCAGCCGGTACACGGATCTTCTCTTCCTTGCTCAGGAGCTGCCGTCAGCGTCGCTAGATCACTTGAGGGACACACGAGAGGCACAATCCGATCGGTAAAGGTCTATGAAAGCGGTTAAATTGTAACAAATATTAATCCTTTTGAGAGACGCGAGCGCGATCCGTCCTTACGCTGGCTAGTTCAAAGCGAGACTGAGTGTCTATATTTCACAAATGGCGGACGGAAGCTACATCTATGGTTAGTGCGGAAGGGGAAACGGGTATAGAAAGAGTGTGTTTCCACGTCAAGAAATACAGCTTCTACCTCGGCGCAACCATTCCCCCCGGCTTGAAGGGTTACCTTCGAAACGACAAATGCGAAACAAATATAAAGTCTAATCTAAATCTAGGTTTGGGAAATAACAACTAAAATATAAACCTAGATTGGAGCTCGTGCCTACTGCTGGCTAGGCAGAGGGCAGAGGCGAACAAACAACACAACGCAACAGTCTCGACCAAGACGAGACGCGATTAGCCAACAACAAAATAAGGGTCTCTTCACGTGGGACCGATACAACAAGCGAGTGCTTCTTCTCCTCGGGTGGTTCGGAAACCGTAGTGGGATTGAATTGACTAACTGGCCACTTATCTAACGCGGCATGAATCCAGGACGGTCCACTAAACCATAACGGGTGATCTAAAATTTGCGAAGGAAGCAATCCACGAGAGAGACAATCGGCTGGGTTGTCGGTGCCAGCAACGTGAAAGAGATTATGTGGCGCCAATTCAGATTGAATTTTTGCCACTCTATTAGCGACGAATGTGTCCCAACGATGGGGCGAAGAGTGGGCCCAACACAAAGCGACTGTTGAGTCCTAAAAGCTAAAAATTACTAATATTAATGCGAAAATTTACAATTATGTCATTAAGCGACACGGAAGTGCTAGTCTTAGCACTGCCATCCAAAACTACACGGAGTTTTAGTAGTAAGCTTATCTTCTCTAATAACTCCGCGGTGCGGGATAATGTACGAAGGCTGGGTCCCGCCAGTGTCCGCAGGCGCAGGTGAGATGTAACCTTTATCTAAATATTCGTTAACAACCTCATCATAGGCCCGCTTCGACTTTGGGGACGCCTGCATCTTTCGTTCCAAACAAAGAAAGCGTTTTTCAGCGGATACACGGGAGCCACCGAGCGAAAACTTGCGGATGGTAGACTCCAGTGGCGGCTCGACGGTGCAACAGAACGAAGCAGTCGAGTGACTAAAACTATCCATAGAAGCGGGTGCGGAACCAATTATAACAAAACCAAGAACTGTTTCCAGTGCGTGCGGAGCGGGGTACGTCGGTCCCCCTTTGACCTTACGTGATAACTGGAGGTGCGGGAGAATCGAAGCGCCGATCAATATATCGACGACTCCAGGAACAGCGTAAGTCTCATCAGCTAAAGGCAAGTCTTTAAATTTCGTTAATAAAGACGTGTCAACTGGGACGGTAGGCAACTGTTCAGCTATTCTATCTATAACGAGCGAATCCATGTCAAACCAAATATTATTATTAAAACGAGATCTAAACCTTGTTTTAACGGTGCCACGAACAGCTGACTGTAAGCTTCCAAAACCCTTCACCACTGAGCGGGTTGAACGCTTATCAACATTGAAACCAAGACGTTGACAACAATCTTGAGTAATAAAATTACTTTGCGAAGCGCCATCTAATAGCGCTCGAACAAGGTGCGGTTTACCTAATGTATCAACAATAACAACGCGAGCGGTCGCGAGACACACAGTGGTGAGTGCAGCACTAGCGGAGAACGAACACAAGGTGACGTCATCCGCAGCGGTCACCGGGCGGGCCGGAGCGCGCGCGGGCGCGGGGTGCGGCTGCGGCGCAGGCCGCCGTGTGTCACCGCTCGACGGGCCAACCGTACTCACATTGGATGCGGCATTACTATTCTCAAAATGAAGCAAAGTGTGGTGTCTCGCTTGACATTTGCGACAACCATTTCCACTATTACATAAAACAACGCGGTGTTTAGTACCGAGACAATTAAAACAAAAATTATTAGCGCGAACAAATTTATAACGATCACTAGGCGACAATTTTAGGAAACCAGGACACTTGTACAGTTGCGAATGATGAGTACTACACAAAGAGCAAACAGATGATTGTACACGTGCTGGTGCGGTATTAACATAAGTATGGGTTGACCTCGGTGACCTCGATGAGGCATCTATTTTGCGTTCAGAAGCAACAACCCTCTTCGCGCCTTCATGCCTCGATGAAGAGCGTTGCAATACCTTTATATGCTCGCGAACAAAACTTTCTAAGTCTTCGAACTTAGGAATTTTACTGCCGCGATGATCCGACTCAAACAAACGAATGGTTTCGGAATCTAATTTCTTTAAACCCATATACAAAAATACGAAGTCGCAGAGGTCATCGATCTTCAAGTTCTTTACGGCGCGAACAGCTGACGCGAAAGTATCTAGAAATTTCTCTAAGTTTTGATCGTTACATGCCGTAATAGATTTCAAATCAGACATCTGATCTAAATAGGCGTTAGCTACCGATCTTTTATCCTCATACTTAGCTTTCAAAGTATTTAAAATTAAATTATAATTCCCGGCACTAAACGTAATTCCAGCGCAAGCGGTTATAGCTTTACCAGTCAATTTTTCAACGAGATAATGCAATTTTTCGTGATCTGTCAACGAATCGTTCTTATCTATCGTATTCTCAAAACTATCTATAAATAGACACCAATTGCGAATGTTACCATCAAATTCGGGTATTTGAATTGGTGGCAACTTAGGTCGGTCGCGAGTGGGGTTGGGTAGGTCAGCCGGTTTCTCCAAACTCCTAGCGACGCGTTTGATACGACAATACAAATCGTCAAACGACGACAAGGCTTGATAACTCACTGAGTAATCGGGATCCAAATTCAACTCTAAAACATTGATGTCATGTACTAAGGTTTCGAAATCCGCGCGTAGACTATCTAAGTTTTCTATAGAACACAAGAACGAATCTCTGATGACCAAATCAGAGGTTTTAAGTGCATTATCATAGATCGATTGTACGCGAGAGTAAATCATTTCTTTTTTAGCGTATAAAAGTTTCAATTGAACCTTACCGGTCTTATCAACCTTTGGGGACATGTTTACAATTAAATCTCAAACTAAAGTGCGGTAAATAACAAATATGAAATGACTTAATCTTAGCGGTACAGAGCAGCGAGGCGGCGCGAGCGATAACCGTAGGTAGGTAGGTACTTATGACTGCCAGTGCAAGCTTGAACTAACGCGCATAGCAACAAGGTCGTACCTACGCGATGGTCGCTGTCTAGGTTCAACTATTATTTCAGAGATTAAGTATTGCGTAATATCTATTCAAATTAAAATACTTTCGTATGAATTGGGATGAGATGCGAGCGAGGTAGGTACAGCCACGTGTCCACCCACGCAGGTACTAGGCAAATACGACGCGAGCCGAGAACAACGTAATTGAAAAAAACAAAACAAAGCCAAATGCGTTAGGTATTACACTGTGCCTATGCACTAGGGTGTCTGAGTATACCTAAGATCTAAGCCTAAATGTCTGGATGCGGGGTTTTCTACTAAAATAACCAGGCACTTAGGTGCGATGCGAAAATTGCGAACTACGATTAAGTGTTGATATGATACCTAACCTATTTATGTATTAGGTAGGTACAATGCGAGCCAGCGGCGAACGGACAACAAATCTAATCCTAAGTGTCTGGATGCGGGGTTTTCTACTAAAATAACCAGGCACTTAGGTGCGATGCGCCTATTCCCATTAGAATAATAACAAAATACGAACTACGGCTAAGAATCCGGCTCGATCCGGACCAAAAATGATGGCGCTTGGCAGCGTGCGGTAATGGACTGTATTGCGGGAAGTAGCTAACTGTTCCATTGACGCTTTACACACAAAAGACAGGTGGTCGGGTTGCCGCGGGAGTGATCCAAGCAATGAACGCAACCCGAGAAATTAGGAGAGGATGCACTAACCTTCACGACACACGTGTTTTCATCGCAGCCGGTACACGGATCTTCTCTTCCTTGCTCAGGAGCTGCCGTCAGCGTCGCTAGATCACTTGAGGGACACACGAGAGGCACAATCCGATCGGTAAAGGTCTATGAAAGCGGTTAAATTGTAACAAATATTAATCCTTTTGAGAGACGCGAGCGCGATCCGTCCTTACGCTGGCTAGTTCAAAGCGAGACTGAGTGTCTATATTTCACAAATGGCGGACGGAAGCTACATCTATGGTTAGTGCGGAAGGGGAAACGGGTATAGAAAGAGTGTGTTTCCACGTCAAGAAATACAGCTTCTACCTCGGCGCAACCACATTTATATATATTAGTGTAACCGTTGGCTTTTCAGGATGTTTATTATAGCAAAAAGATATTTTTATTGGTTTATTCGTATGACTTAAAACATGTGTTCTTAAATTTTAAAAGTGTCCACAAGACAGCAAGTAAAATTGCTACTATAACTTAAACCTTAGATAAAGTAACCTTAAAATGAATACACCTTCAGATACGCACTCGAGTGAACAAATCGCCGTGACGCGGACTAGTTGGGGGGAATAACGAGTGTCCTCGCACGGTGCGGCATTGTTTATCGTATTTCAAAAAAATGGTGCCTGAAGTTGTATTTGTGTTAGGAGCACCCGGCGCCGGCAAAGGCACCCAGTGCTCTCTTATATCAGGAGAATTTGACTTTGTACATCTTTCTGCTGGTGATTTACTGCGTGAGGAGCGGCAGAGGCCGGGCTCCCAATATGGAGAGATGATTGATCTGGCCCTCTCTTCGGGTGTGGGGACTACAGAGTCCCCAACTCGTGCCCGGAAATGGGGAGGCGTGCGAGGTGCGCCGACGCCGCGTCCTGCTTCTGCCAGGGCAACAGGCGGCTCCACCAGTAACCCCGGGTGGAGGTCATTCATTGAGCACTCCTGGTGCCTCATAAATTTCTAATATGAGTAAGATTAGTAAATTGCGATTTTTTTTTCAAACAAGTGTGTGTTTTCAAAAAAGTACTGCTTTCTGATAAGTATCATTGGAATTTTATTTTTCTAATGATTCCTCGAGAAGTAAATTTATAATACATAATTTACGTATAATTCTAAACAGCCATGAGTTCAATATAGTCACGGTTAATGTAACTTTAATAATCGGAAGTTGTGCACATGTGACATTTCTTTCGCACCCATCTCCTTGAGTGATTAAATCGCGATGCCGGCTTTTGTAATCCTTTCACAAGCTCTCCCGGAAGCGGCGGAGTATCCTCCGCTGCCTCCTTACTACCAAAGAAGGGACGAAAAAATGGGTTTCGATCAAAACAGCCAATGAACTGCTGATATTGAGAATTTAATGAAGCCCAAAGACATTAAATAGGATTTTTTTAAAGTTTTTTTTCACTAGACACTGACAAAACGAAATACATGTTATTTACAATGCGTAACTCTAATAAGCCAATGACTAATATAAACATATATGCACATTACTGTAACACTGATGACATTGCATGCGCTTGCCCTACATTAACACTGCGACTATTTGGTTGCAGTAGTCCAGTCGTCAAACAGCTTCGAACTATTGCTACGTTTGTGTAGCAGTAGAAGCAGTAGTAGCAATAGCAGCAGTAATAGTAATAGTAATCAACTCTTCAGTTGCATTAGTTCGGTTGTCCAAAAAACCTCGTATTATGATTAGTTTTGCAAAGTAAACAATAACAAAGATTTACTGTAATACACAGTTATGTAACAGTAAAATACATGAAGAAAACACTGTTCTTAACATGATAAGGTAAAAAATAATGCAAAGGTGACAAGGAATAAAGATATATGCACACTGTCATGTCCCCTAAAAACCAGGTATTTTTGAAGTTCGAAGATATTTGGGGCCCAAGCCAATCTCACCTGTTCTAAGGATTGAGAGGTCAAATGACAATCAATAAGAGGGAAGCCATCTTACTTATCAAAATTATAAGCGTACTTCAGACTACAAAGTGCAAATTTTGAATGCAATTGGAAAATAGCTATGAGGTTGACATTTCACAATACATAATGACTTGGTGTAAAATTTGTATTAGCATTAAATAAATATTGATTCTCTACACGAGTTTCGAATTATATAAATCACAGTTTAATGTATCCATGGTGTATCACTATTAATCTTTATATTTAACCCAAGGATTCTTGAATACGCACTGATTTACTAGATAGATTGTACTACACAATAGTTCATACACTATCAAAACTAAATTAAGGTAGAAGTCTCTGTGTATCTTCACTTCAGATTTGACATCCGTCAAAAAGAAAGATCAAACTAATAAATAAACAGGGTATAAGTAAATCCGCCGTTCGTATACATGTTCCCTTTGAGCCCGTATGTTTTAGTCTTCAAAATATGTATGAAAAATTACCGAATTTGTTAACATTTATTATCAATGCTCCGCTCCCTTAAGTAGTAGCGTGATGATATATATCAGTATCAGAATAAACGGGATATTTACCATGTTTCATTATTTTGAGCTTCCGATATTTCGGCGTTGTTAATATGCCGAATGAACATTCAATATGGCGTCGTGCACGAGAAAGCCTATAATTAAATATTTTTTTCTTTGTTGTTAAATTTGATCCACCGAACGGTCGCATAATTTTGTCAGTTTGTCCAAATGCTTCGTCACCCACAATAACAAACGGTACTACGAGGGACATTGGTTTAAGTGTTCCATAAATCAGGAATCGTGGTGCTTTATGTGCCGGAGTTGTGCGCTAACTAAATTAAAACAAACGTTTGAAATTGAAAACGTTCAAGGGTTTACCTTTACTGAATTCCATGTGAATAACATTTCTAGCCAACCTTACCAGCAATTAGCCGAGGCTTGCCTTTCGGGGTTAGGAAGTTACATGGCAGTCGCTTAAATTAAACCGTATAATTGTATGACTTATATATACTTGGATGGCCTCTGTGGCGTAGCAGTAGATCATACGACTGCTACGCAGAGGGCGCGGTTTCGATTCCTGCTCAGTGCAAATATTTGTATGCATGAATATGTCTATTTGCATTGGCCTGGATGTTCTCTATGTATAATATGTATGTAATTACAAAAAAGGTATCTAAGTATGTTTATCTGCATTCTGGATTCCATAACACAAGCAAGATAAACTGTGCTTAGTATGGATCTAGATAGCGTTGTATAGAGTATGCGGAAGGTAGTGTCATCTAACATAGTCCGTACGTTAGATGACGGAAGAGCTTGTAGCCAAAGACCCGATTCCCACACTCCAACCGCCAGTAAACGAGCACGCTCAGCAGCATTGGAACATGTATTTAGTAATTTTTTTCCAACTAAGCTGCAGAGCGGCCATAACGTCCCTGGTGTTGCATACGTCCATAGGCCACGGTAACCACTTTCCATCAGATTGGCCGTTTGCTTGTCTGCGACCTAAATGGTTTATAGAAAAATCTATATTCACCCTTCTACCACCAACAACCGTTATATTTCAATAGCAACCTAATTTTTTTAATCTATAGGTGTCTATGTACCTACGCGACGGTCAGAATTATTTTCGTAACCAGAATCCTTCTACTAATATACATTCTTCTTCTTTTCTTTTTGATGGCAGTGCAGCAAATCGCCGCAATTTTGCAAAAAGCCAAGTAGATATATGTCTTTAAAATTATTAATGGCTGTGAGGCCGGACCTGTGCTTTATAAAGAAGGAGTTGCTGCCCCGCAGTGAAGTACTGCTTCGCCCTGTTAAGCACTCCGAGTTTTCTTGATGCCAACTTAACCTTGTCCTGCAAATGACTTCGGTATTGGACGTCGCTGGAGATATCAACACCAAGGATCCCGATACTCGAGGAGATGGTAAGCGGTGTGCCCAGGAATTGCGGCGCTTACAATTGTTGTGAACGATAGACTTATAAACCTTAAGCAACTCATTATTGCTTAAGGTTTATAAGTCTATCGTTCACAACAATTGTACTAAACACAACAATTGTACTAAACAAACAAGTGTCCAACAGTGACTAAGGTGTATTTTTAAATTCTTTTTGATCTATAGAACCAGCTCGTTGAACTTCTTCGACAGCTCCTGGAGGAAGTGAGCACCTAGCAGCAGAGAAAATATCTTTGGTCAGTACTAATAGGATAGAGAGGAAAGATTTATGATTTGACATGGACATTTTTTTTAACATGGTTATTCACATTAATACGATATGCACATGTGTGAAAAAAATGTGTAAAATAATTATATTAATTATGCACTATCGGCACCCATAAGGCGTCTTCATGTTAGGCTATGTTAACAGTACATAAAAGAGACAATACATACATTTATACATACATTAAATCCCCGAAGAGGTAGGCAGAGGTGTGATTAACACTCACATTGCGCTAACTATGATTTTTTAAGCTTATTTTGTTTACTACTATGGCGTAAACTTAATTTTGCAAGGGAAATGTAGATTACTGTAGTTAATTAGTTTATTATTTGTTTGATCCTCGTTGTGTTGCAAAACAGAGATTAAGTAAAAATATTATTAATTTAAAGATTTTACATCGCATATTTAGATGACTTTGAATTGACTGATGCTAAACTAAGGAAGATACTTTAGAAATGAGGATTACCATTAGGTACAGATACAAGTAATACTATAATGGTGGCCCTCCGCTTGATATCCTCATCAGAGGCTTTTATCACTAACCGCCATTTCTTCGTCAAATATTTCTTTAACAGCATCCAGATTGGTGTCCATATACGTAACTAATCTTATAAGCTTCGGCTGGACTTCTTTATATATTACAGGCCGATGAAACAAATCTCCCATGATTTGGAAAAACTGAAACATTATTAGACTAATTCATAAACAGAAAGTATTTTTTTGTGTAAAAATTCTTTTAGAACTTGTTAAATTATTGTTATTTTTCTAACTGGCTAGAAGCTATTGTATTTTTGACTACTTTATTATGTGTGAATTAACCTCCATCGGTCAAGTTTTTCAAAACATACCTAGTACACTCACAGAATTAGTGATATATAATATGTAGGTATATCTAAGATGCATGTATTAAAATGTATTTACTTATAAGTTTACGTACGTAGCTACATTCATTCACAAAAACTTTTAATACAAGATTACAACAAGTCACATTCCTCCAAGTCGAAACTGAATTAAATCCCGGGCTAAGTCATTGGCGGCAATAAATAAAACATCGGAATCGCCATAGGAAAAAATACTAAATGTAAACAATCTTGGAATAATTAATTTTTATATATTGGCGTACTCTAATTTCTAAATTATTGTAAATCTAATTTTAAGTGAACTTTATGTTTTTATGAGAAATAAATGACTTTTTATTTAATCGTATGTATTTAGAAGTTTATTTTAATTAAAGATTGCCAATTGTAACTGACCTGGGATATTGACACGGCAATCAAGCCCCGTGACCTCTGAAACGTGTTTTTCATACTCCTCGACAGCCTCTTCTGGTGATGAAAATCGTTGGCCGCGTAATTGGTTCTTAATTTTTGGGAACAGATAAAAGTCACAAGGTGCCAGGTCGGGACTGTATGCAGGATGACTCATGAGTTCTACATTTTTCGCCTTCAAAAAGTCGTTTGTCTGTCTGGCCGTGTGTATGAAAAAAGCATTGCATGAGGGTGTGGACGTCCTGGCGGCTGTCTCCAAATTTCTATTTCAGTATAGAAATTGCGAGCATGCAACTACAGGCGTGGCCCCTGCTGTAGCTATGTTCGGTAGGCGACTTCGTGGTCGCCTAGATATCCTCAAGCCATCTACCGAGCGTTTTTTTTTATGTGAATTTCGCCCCATATGGTACCAAAAGTCATAGTTCCTGAAATGTGGATTTTAAGTGCTAATACATCTCTGCCTTACCCTTTTTTAAGAATATTGCACGGTAACAGAAATCACCAGTTATTCCCACAAACCCCTCCAACTAAGTTAAATTTAGGATAACATATATAAAATAGTTCCCATAAATCAATATTCAGTGATCAATATTTTTGACAAATTCAAAACCGTTTATATTGTTATTGACTGTACAACCGAAATGTAGAAAAATAATTAGTTACAATAGACTTAATATAAAGCTTTCGGAAAACAAGCTTATCTTGCAAAAGTTTTATATAAAAATCAAATAAAAATCTATATAAATAAAAATCTCAGAGATAGATAAAACAAAGATAATTAACACATCGGGCTGTGTCAAGGCCCAGGCAATAACACATTATGCTATTTATCCCTGGAATAAATTTCAATGCGTGCACGAGAGCCGTACTCCAGGTCGACGAAGCCGCAGGCAACAGCTAACAAAATGATAAATATCGCGTATGGAATAGAGTAATTGTTCGAAGGTCGCAATAGCACTGACCTAGGACTATGTCACGATAACGGTACGTTAGGTTAGTTACGAGAAGTACCTACTTATGATAAAATAGCTATCAGCTTGTTAGAATAACAGAGTGACTAGCCGTTTCTCGCGGCTCATCTCGCTAGGAATTCTAATCCTGTTCCCGCTGCAACGGCTTCGGTCGTAACATACTTCGAACCTTCGTAACCATATATAGCATTCATAACATAAACTCACGCCTATATCCCTGAAGGGCTAGGCAGAGGTGGTAAATTTTAATAAATAAATAAATGAAAAAGTGGTCGCACTCTCATAAAATCCCTGCCCAGGTCAACACTAGCGTTATTAGCCACGCTAGGCTGTGACTACGCCTCTCCTGACGGTAAGCTTCAGGTAAAGCCTCAGAAAAGAGACGACAGACACTAACAATATACAACACTTACCTACTTTAACTTTGCAAAAAGCAGTTTTAAGTGTCTTAGGTGGTTGTGTGGTGTGGGACGGACAATCATAGATTATATATTGTTAAACCAAAGTCAGCCTTAAAGGGCTTGTGTCATTGGATAGTCAGTCTATTATTGGTATAATAAAGGTAATGTTCTAAATACTTGAAACAATATCGTATATGCACGATCGTTCCACACTGCAACGAAGATTAATTCCATAATTACCAAGATTGGATCTCGGCATCTCAGAATAATCTGATAAGACCTATTTGACCGAGATAATATGCCTAAGTAAGTTAAATTCTTCATAACTAAGTTGTATATAAAAAAAAATCTCTCAATTTTCTTCATATTAAATCAATATTTATTTTGTGGTTAGTAGTTAAGTCCAGTGGAAAAGGCATTCTAAAATCAAAAGGCATTCCAAGAGATAGTTTCATGTCAATTTCAAATGCCAAAATTCTTGAAGTCTAAATTCACACATGCGCCCAAAATTGGCGGTACCATTTTTGTGGCAGAGAAACACACAGCCTCACCTGATGGAAAGTGGTTACCGGTGATGTCTAAATTAGAACAACACCAGTGAGAACTCGTCTCAGCAGTCCATTAACCATACCACTAGGCTACCGCGGAATTATCTATCTAAAATAGCACACAATGTACTTGTATTGTGTAACGTATATAAAAATAAATGCTAAAATATTCTTCATATTTTTATGATTGACTAGTATACCCCCCCGGTTTTACTACGGAAGTTCCGATTCCGTACGAATATCGTTGAGTAAGTTATTTAACTTACTGATGTCCAGTAGTATTTACCTAAGTTTATTCTTCACTAAAACTACAATTGTTACGTCTTCATTACTCCAGTGTTCAATACTTAGCCCACAATAAGCGACGACCTCGATTTCCACGTCGAAGAGCTGGAACCCTAAGCGGTCTGCGAGCATAAAGATTGGCTTCGTGTAGTCTTGTTCTGACAGTTTGATCGCTAATAACCACTTGATGCTGAGACTGGAGGCCTGCGACCAACTGACGAGTACTCTACCGTCGTATTAATATATACACTTTGCTCAACTAACGACGCAGTATTTGCTTTTTCAGAATTTTTCTTTATATTTTGAGGGGTAAGCTGGTGAAAGCGTTACGCGAACGATACAAATGTTTGCGAATGGTTCTATACGGCCAGAGTTCTAGTTATCAGTAGGGTCATATGTGGAGGTCACTGGGGGCAAAAATTGTAGGATAACAGATTTTAAAGTACCTACTAAAATGCTATATTTGAATTTACTGGCCCATTTTCAGCAGTGGAATTCAATATCCTAATTGATTCATGGAAGAACATACGTTTTAGCTTCACCAGGCCGCAAGTTTCCACGCCCATCTACACAGCCACCAACTACGCTATTGTGGGACTTACCAGGGCATACGGGGTAAGTTGCTGCGACCATACAGACTTAGATAATGTTTTACGTACCCTATTCTTTTCGATGGAGACACTGATGACGGTTAGTCAAACCGAGATGACTTTTCACCTCGGAGTCTTAAGTCCGCTTTTTCCAAAACCGCAGCAGGGAGGTCATTCCACAGCTTGAGTGTGCGTGGAATGAAGTTTCTTTCATATCGCACAGTGCGCACCGTCTCAGTGGAAATCTGTTCTAGAACAGGTTATCACTAATAATATGCCTATATGACATACAGTAATGATAAAAGGTGCAATACGGTAGCACACATTATCAGTTAACCCAATGTGTACAGTCATACTTAAATCTTGATGAATTATATATGTATAATAGTAATATTATTTTTCAACACACTTGCTTGTAAACTGGTTCTTAATTCACCGCAATTAAGCGCATAATGACTGTGACTTTTTCATTGTCATTAATGACCAGTGAGTTAATGTAATAACACCAATAGTGGACACTTTCTAAAAAACCCTTCATCTTAAGACAAGTAACTCTTTATTTTACATGTCTATTGGTACAGGGATAAATTACAGTTTCTTAGTCGTGCGAGAACCGTGCGATTTTAACCCGACATAGCCAATAACAGTTATTTCTTGTAATATGACACCATGTAGTCCGTGGTATCCTTTGGGGGTTTTTACTCGTACAAAAAGAAGTTCACTACAATCCGACATCATAAAACTTACTGTGAAACTAAAAACTTCGGAGATTTTATTATAAGACCTTAATATCACAAATATGCTAAATTTGTTATGGATAAAAAAATTGGACACAGAGGCTAAATAAATGAGCTAATGAATTTTAGGGGCCTTTCTGTATGTATAGGCGTAGACCGGCTTTTGTAATGTCATCTGTATGACAGTTATAAGAAGTTGCTTGCAGTTGCTGATTGGTTAATGGTTATATCATTTTTTTAATATTCCGCACAGTCACTCTAGTAATGAAATAGTGCAACCTTGACATTGACAGTCGCAAGTACACTGCATTTTATTCAGGACAATTTAAAATTCCAGATAATAATGACGTAAATAAAAAATGTATTGCTTCCGTTTCGGGACAATACCAAATGACGAGATTACCAATGGGGTTGAAAACAAGCCCCAATGCGTTTAGTACATTGATAGTAATTAAACTTGAGACATTACAGACATCTATACGTTTATTTGGTTCTAACATTCAAGGTACTACTTACCATCAAGTAGGCTCAGTACTTGTTTATTTATTCACCTTAAGGATGTATAGAAACTACACACACACTACAGTGGGTAACACGAAAACGTACACTTTTAAGATTACTTGATTACCCTCAACACGATTCAATAATGTTAGGATTATCTTCTCTTGTTCGTTCTCCTAGAAACTCTGGAGTTACCAGCCGAAATATAAAGAACACAAACCTGGTGTAGTCCTCGAAGCAGCTGAAGCTGCGCATCATCTGCCGCCTGACTCAGATATTCAAAGAGTCGAGTTGTCTCGGCATCTCCTGTATGGGAACGGTAGAGGCACACATAGATCTGACAACTGCGATAACAAACATCCTCCCTAACAAACACGCACACCCCGGCTTTTGCACGGAAATTTTTCTCGATAACATAGCCGATACAAATTTCACCCGATTAAACTATACACAACACAGGATGCAAGACTTGCAAAATAGCAATATCACTTAAAAGTAATTCAATCATAAAACTAGAATAACTGTTACTATATATATTTATGTCACTGTCGCACGATTTTATTTATAATACAAATGTTTTGTGATTATAAAAAGTGTTGTTCGATGATGCGTGCGCGTCGCGCAGCATGCGTCGCCCATAAAACGGCAATAGGCTCATCCCCTATTACGTGGGACCGAATTCAATGATTGGGTGAAATGTGGGTGCTAATTCACCTCTGCCTAACTGTTTACTAATGTATGTTAAGTTTGAAGAATCTATTATGTGGAACCAGCAGTCCCCCATAAACGAGGAATTCCTAGTAAGCGCGAGTCATAAGCTCGCGTTGGATGGACTGTGTGAGTGATAAAATGGTTAAGAAGGGAGTGAATATTAAGATGACTGCAACTAGAGATGAATGGAAAAAGAACACATGTTGCTTCGACCCTAAATAAACTTGGGATAAGGGCAGGAAGATGATGACACTTAAAAGATTTTCATCCAAAGATTGCCTGGAATTGATCGCTTGTAGCGATAAGGCCTCCATTTGCACATTTTTCATAATGTTGTTCCGTATATGTACCTACTGTTATTTGTTGGTGTACAATAAAGATTTATCTTATCTTATCTTTATCGACGAAGGTTTTAGGCTATAAATATCATCACGCTACTACTGAAGGGAGTGAAGCAGTGATCATAAATGTCAACAAATCCAGCATATTTCCATACAGTATTTTGAAGACTAAAAATTACTGGCTCATAGGGGTGATATATAAAGTTTCAAAAATGTGCCACAGGCGAAGCAGGGGCGTGTTATCTAGTAAATTGATATTTATCCTAAGTCCGAAAGACCCCGAAATTCATTACACCTACATTAAGCCAATTTTGTTTACTATCATCCATAACAGATGATGAGTCAATTACCAGTTCAAGTATGCATTTTTTTGATACAAAATTTGGATGGAAACGAAATCTTTTCCAATATTCAACGCTAATCGGAACCTAAATATCAAATGGTAAATATCGTTGTTTATTGTGTCCTACGATATGTCATGTGAATACGTCATATTATTATGAAGTATGAAAGAATATGTCATCCAGGTTTGGATATCATCATGATGTGTGATCTAGGTTCGGATATCAGCTTAACGGACGATCTGCGTTCAGGTATTACCATACCAGATCCAGGTTCTAATATGAGATACATGTTCAGGTATCATCATATCATATCCAAGTTCGGATTGATATTCGAACTATATCAAATATACGTTCAGGTATCATTATCATATCATTTTATATCGCAGGTTTATAAGTGCCCGGTTAATGGCAATAGGCTCGCCACCTATTACATCGGGACCTAAACATAAACTGGCGAAATGTGGGTGCTAGCACCTCTGCCTACCCCTTCGGGGATATAGGCGTGAGATAGCGAATCGGTTTAACGTCAATATATATTCAAATGGACTTTTCTTGTCTGGTTCTAATGTGTATTTGCTTATGTATGTTTGTCCACGTTTTGCCCGCCGCTGACCCTGCGATGCTTCATTGATGCAGTAAACATAATTACAATATCATCATCTCTTCAGTCTGTCATTAATGTATACAAAACGAACAAAAACATAACTGCACAGTCGTCCATTTAATTAAGAGCTATGAATTAGTAATCAATCAACTTATTTAATCACTGCAGTATAAGGGAGTGGTCAATGACGTGTGCCGAGCCCAAAGCTGCTAAGTTTCAATATCTAGAGCATAACCACTTTGCTCTTGTCAGCTGGGTTTTGCTTCACTAACTAGATAAACTGATGTATGATTGATGTTGCCCTGTAATCTGATGGTCCCTTTAACGCATGCCTTGGTAGACTCATGTTGGGTAATTTGCCATTTAACTAAGAAATCTTATTTTATAGCCCCAATCAGAATATATTTGTTTGTAACGAAAATAGGCAAGCAGAATAGTTAATTAAATATGGCAACATCAAAATTAATTATTTGTTAAGATTAATCATCACATTTTTATACAAATAGCCTATTTCATAATTCTGGTCACTCTCTGATGCCCTTATTGAAGAACCCCATATTGCAGTCGCTTGGGAAAATCACAGCAGGGAGTTCACTCCACAGCTTGAGCGTGGGTGGGATGACGTCCCTTTCATACCGAACAGTATGCACCGTCACAGGTCGTAATATGTGAGGATGAATTCTTTGGGCACTCGGCGATCTTCGGATGCGCTCGGGCCGCGCGCGCGTCGCTCGTACTCGATGACCGAAGTTAAAATCACGCAACGGGTCCTTCTCGGAGGATCATTCATGAGAGACGGAGGTTCATTACCATATATATATATATATATATATATATATATATATATATATATATATATATATATATATTGATGAAATATTTTAATCTGTGATATTCGTGTTCATTTCAGGCAATGTTCAATATCAGAATGTTGTTTCAAAGTTCTAATCATGAAATTATAACTTCAGATGGTTTTGAAATTTGCTACTCTTCTAGCACAAGCAATTTAGCTTAGCTGGAGGGGTTAGAGGGAATATTAGCAATTGAGGTTGCTAATATTATTTAAAAAAAAAAATGCTAATATATTTTATTTCCGTTTACCCCTCGTGATAAGCTAAATTGCTTATGTTAAGAGCCAAGATTCGAACTTGAGAAATAACAACTAAAATATAAACCTAGATTTGAACTCGTGCCTACTGCTGGCTAGGCAGAGGGCAGAGGCTGGCAGAGGCGAACAACCGGGCGCAGATACGATCCGGTTGCGGTTTTAACGCGTACAACACGAGTTATCCCGCGGGAATCGGGAAAAACTTCCTCTACTAACATGTAAGTAACATGATAAGTTGAAAACCCTTCAACAGATAGACGCATATATCCGTCTTACGGCGACAGTGGGAGCTATCTACCGGTACCCGTACGAAATATGAATGATATTATAATTATTTTTAAACATTAATTCTTGATGACTCCGTCCAAACTATTGAATGAAATTTTAAAGCAGTTAGTATGCTAACTATTCAAATCTATTAAGATTTAGTTATATATTTAGAGCAGTTAGCTCTCTTATAGCCAAAAGACATCTTGATTTAATAAACATGTCATTTTAATTTTACGATTGTTTATAATAAATGAATAAAATAAAATACATACATCGCAAAATCATTCTAAATTAAAAAAAAATGTTGGGGCTCAGACAGGGTGTAATCTGCCTACGGAACCCGACCTTTTGTTGCCGAAGGTGAGGTTGCAGGCATATCCCTCTCACCCCGGATGACCCAGTGCCATCTCTCACGATCTGGCCCTCTCCTCGTGGTGATTATACCCTAGCTGAATCTGCTTAGCGATTTTCAGTGATACTTGAACTACTAAACCTAATTCCCCGTAGATGTAGACTAGCTTCGGCAGCCAGATATTCCATGACGGCGGCTAGGTACACAGGTGCACCGGCACCGACGCGCTCGGCGTAATTGCCGTTACGCAACAATCTGTGTATACGACCGACGGGAAACTGTAGACCTGCACGGTTAGAACGTGACTTTGCCTTCCCCTTAACTTTTCACTCTCGGCCGAGTGCTTTGTCTGTGTGAATTCCTAGTGATTGAAGATTACCAGAGCTCGTTGCGAGACGAAAGTAGAATCAGCAACACAATGATTATACTCAGACCTCCTATTTTGTAAGGAATACTCTTACTCTGGTTGCTAAACAAATGTTTTTATTATGTTACAGAGTTTTTATCATAGATCGAATGAACATAAATCACCTGAGCGTTCATCTAACAACTAACTAATCACAAGTTGAGTTTATAATAAGAATAATAAATATAATATAAGAATAAGAAATGAAATATAAGAATAGCGGTGGAGACTCTTGGTAGCTGGGTCAAGGAATCTAAAAGCCTTATTAAAGAAATCTCGGTAGACAATATCATTGATAACGAAAAGGTCATACTAGTCCGGTTGGTCGAACTACCTCTGGAAGTCCCAGGGCGAGTTATAATGTTTTGGAACCCGTATTCAAATTCATCAGAAGTAAATTGGAGGAGTGAGTGTGATGTGCCAGTCTTGCGGTCCAATACTTAGTGAGGTATACTATAATTTGCAAAAAGTACGACTACAATGTCCAGATTTCGAACCCGGAATCTATCGATCGTAAGGCCGACTCCTTAACCACTACATACCTTTTTATTAATATATTATGATTTAAAAAAAAGTTAAAGTGCGTCGCGGAATTCCTCCGCATCGCATGCCTCTTGTACAACACGAAGTTATTATAAGCGCGGTATTCTGTAGGGTGGAGGTAATTCCCTAGTCGGACTGCTCAATTGGGCGGAGATACCGCCGTGTCCTACCTCCTCAAAAGATGGATGCCGGCTATCTTTCCTTTGTCTCCAAACTACCACTATAGGACATTCCGGTTATGTCGGACTCGAACCGACTAAAACGCACGCCGCCTGTGGGTCGTTTTGGTTGCCGAAGGTGAGGTTGACAGGCATATCCCTCGCACCCCGGCCGACCCAGGGCCATCTCTCGCGATCTGGCCCTCGTCTCGGGTGTGGGGACTACAGAGTCCCCAACTCGACCCCGGAAACGGGGAGGCGCGCTAGGCGCGCCACCGCCGCGGCCCGCTTCTGCCAGGGTGACAGGCGGCTCCACCTGTCACCCCCAGGCCGGCGCTCATGGGAGGCGGAGGTCGTTCATCGACCTCCGACGCCCGAGTTACCTTCGTACGCGGGCAGCTCCCAGTCCTCTAAGTCCTTTAGAGAAACTAGAGTAAATCATAAGATTATGATATTTAAACCTCCTCCCCCCGCCTCCTCCTTCACGAGCATTACTTGCTCGCAGAAGGAGGCGCCGGCCGCCCACGCATCCGCGCAGCGGACCATCGCCGCGAGCAAATTACATAGCATAACGACAGAAAGCAAGAAAAAATATCCGCGGGCGACGGACCGGGTAAAAGTGAGACCCTTACTGTCGACTAGTCACATGATAAATCTGAGTACGCTCTGTGTATGGACTACCGCTGACATATTGTATAGGATGAGACATTCGCTCGCTCGTGTGTTCTGTCAAATGACTAATTAACCAGCAAATCTGAAAACTACCGTGAATTTGCTGTGTGCGTGAAGAAGGTGGGCGTCTTTTGGGTTTACACAAGCTCTCAATGTTTAGTATATATTTTGGGAAAGGGAATTTATTTCTACCTACATTATATAAATTTTACAGTATCTATGTATTGTCAGGTATAACTGCTTGAACTCCCATACTGCACTGAGTGTACAAATGAGACAATAGTGTCAATTTTATATTACTTATATTTATTCTTATTGTAACGTAAATTAAATCAAAATATCAAAAAAATAGTTATTATTGTGGGGCAACTACTTATTCGGTGTTATTAATTGCACGGCAATGAAATTTTTTGGTTTTGCATAAGATGTATAAAAAAAAAGTATAATCGCCAAACTAAAAAAAAATACATATAGCACAAATGACCACAACCGCATGTAAAATACCTAGTTAATGAAATATTTTAGATTCGATACCTAGGTTGATGAGACGATGCTGAGGAACAAAATTTCTATTTCACTGTAACCCATACACTAGGTACCTACTTAATTAAAGGCTAAGATATTATTGATTGGTATATTGCTAAGCAGGGGGTATCACAAAAGCAATAAAATTTAGAGACGTTAAGCAATGCTTCGCAAAGTGCGATTGGATAGGGCTTAACTGTGGCAGTTTTGTGAGAACTATAGAATCAGATCGCACACTCAGTGAAGGCGCCACCGGATAATTAGTTAAGATCGATATTAATTGACAGCATTACGTACGCCTTGAAAGAGAATCAAATGTTCAATTTTCTTACTTCCTCTCTATTTTTATATATTCCTTCCCTCTTCTTTTTTACAAGTAGCAACGTCCGAATTATGCCCGGATGATTTTAGAATGTTTTATTCGTTCCCGGTAGAGCTCATTGGAGTATTTGTACTGTCAGTGGGAAGACTAAAGGCTTGTCCTGCTTTGTCTTCTACACTGAAGGCACAGAAACTCTGTGCTTACAGGGTCGGCAGCGCGAGTGTGACTCCTCTGGTGTTACAGCTAAATACAAGATCTATACAAGATACAAATAGTTCTGAGCCTTTATTAAAAGAACCTAATATGTTGCAATATTATTATAGGTTTGCAATATTTTAATACAAATGCTCTAAATTAATTTTTATTTTGTAGTGGTGACTGATCCTCTTGGCGATGTATACCGGAGCATGAGTGCGCGCAAGAGTTCGCTAATTACTTTCACTCTGTTTACGGAACGTGTGCGCCGCGTTTGAATGCTGAAGCCGCTGCGCAGATGGCACCAGAGCGCGGGTCGCGGGTTCATGTGGGTGAGCTGTCATTACAGGACGTGTGTCGGGCTCTCGAGCGTCTTAAACCTAAGCGTTCAACAGGACCAGACGGTGATACATTGCTGATCTCAGCCACAGCTGCTTCCAATTGCTTGCGAGCTGCCTCTACTTGTTCTTCACGTCCTAAATAAGGATTAATAAAGTTTTTTTTATTAATTCGTTTTAAACCAACCTTTTCGGATACACCCAGAGCAGAATTTTTCTCGTTAATACTTTTTATAGCGTGATTTTTCAGTAGTCGGGTTTTAGTTTTAAAATTATTTTTTTATTTATATTATTTTGGAATAAGTAATGGGTATAATTTATACATATTTGAAATGTACTAATCTCAAATTTATTTTTTTACATAGCGCGGTTCTTCACAATATAAGCATTTACTAATAACCAGTGAGCCATGGAGTGTTGGGGTATTTTGGCAGATTAAGCCGTTGATAATGAGAATAATAGATGTTTGTTGCTCACTCATGCCTGAACTTCACATGCGGAAAATGTATGAACGGCAGTCTGTACATGAGATAGCGACCGAATTCGGATGTTAAGTACGTAGCGACGCAAACTAACCGAAATTCCCAAGTCTGTACTTAATGTTACGATTTTTGTCGGTTATCGTAACGAAATTCGTCGTAAACTTAACAAATTCTCGGATAGTAATATTATAAAGCTGCAGAGTTTGTTTGTTTGTTTGTTTGAACGCACTAATCTCTGGAACTACTGGTCCGATTTGAATAATTCTTTCAGTGTTGGGTAGTCCATTTATCGAGGAAGGTTTTAGGCTATACATCATCACTCTACTACTTAAGGATCAGTTTAGTAATAAAGTCGCCAGCGAAAGGTGGTGGTCTGCTAACTGTTGGTTTAGCATGTGGAGCAATTTTTCATTTTGTTCCAATTACTGCTAATCTACGGAAGGCAGTAGATGTGTTATATGAAGATCCTATAGGAGAAGTTGAGAGGAGACAGATGATTGCCAGTGGACTGCCGAACAGATCCGTTGAAAATAGCGGAGCTAAAAGCTTGGAAAGCAATACATATTTCTTCATACACATCATAGTAGCTGTCACAATCAAAATTGTAACTTAAAAGTATTTTCTTGAAATACACTACACATGTCTTGTTAAGTGATTGCATATGGCTTTATTAGCCTATGGCAGATGACAATTTCACCGGCGCGCACTACCTAGCAAAAAAAACCTACAGTCTTAGTTTTGCTAAGCGGGCATTTACTATACAAATTATTTAGTCTCTTTCTGCAATTACGCGTTCAATATCAAGACTTTATTTTATTTTACACCCATATACAAACACGAAAGAAGTGATGGCTCCAAATTTGTAAAGTATGAGCCAACTGTAAATAATTTTATTAAAACTATAATCGCTTTGACAATTTTTGTGGAAAAATATTGGTTTCCACTTAGGTGGTAGAAAAGCACACGGTCCATCTGATGGAAAGTTGTTACTGTGGCCTATGGACGTGTGTAACACCAGAGGAGCCACACTCGCGCTGCCTGTGAGCACAGAGTTTCTGTACCGTCAGTTTAGAAGACAAAGCAGGACAAGCCTTTAGTCTTCCCACTGACATCACGAATTCTATGCTGAGAATTTTTTCGGACGGCAAAAACATTGGTAGAATTTTTTTTTTATTATTTCTAAGGTCGCAATTGTTAATGATGTCTATGAATGTTTATAACATCCTAAGTTTCATTCGGAAGTTGTACAAAACGAATATAATATTAGGAAGTGCGCCGCAGTTATCGCTTATTTTCACAATGTAGTTACTGTTCAGCTCATTAAAGTCTCTTTTACAACGATATTATACTACTTATTTACAATTACTTTCAATTTTTTAAGTATTTAACCTTTAAAATTGAAAGTATGGAATTTAAAGTTTTTAAAGTAAACTATAAGCTAACTGATCAAATCCGTTTATATTTTCAAAATAAATCTAATACCTACCCTATGAAAAATGTTGTTTTATTACTTACATTTTCTATAGTTGTGCGCCTTTCGTCTATATCTTTCAACAAACTATGCATTTCTTTGTACCAATGCAGATTTGGCACATAGACAGTATCAACATAGTAGGTATATTATAGTTCCGTTCAACTAAATAGATTTTTTCAACTCACGTTTCACTTCAATGTGATATTCATCGACTAAAATGTGGTAACGCACTTGAAGTTGGAATATTCGCACAAATGCGAATCGGTAACCACTTGATATCTGTATAGAAATGGTTATGTAACTGCAAACCTGTCCCAAATGTTGTGCGGATATATTTTACTAGATGCGTTCAAATATTATTTAAATTTTATTTATTTTGTATTTTTAAGTGTTACAATAGCTCTGTTATTTTTAAACATCTCGACCCGCATACATCTCGACGCTCGAAGACTAGTCAAGTCGTGACCACGGGTGACCCGCCCTCCTCCGCAGACGTGGACGTTGAATTAGACGTGGTAGACAGGAACAATAAGCCCCCCATCTGGGACATGACCACGTATGGCCCCGTTCACATCAAAGAGAATGTCACAGTGGGTACCGTAGTGACCAGTGTGAAAGCACCGACATAACCCGCAGAATAAGCAAGCTAAAGTGGAAATTTAATAAAGTTGCGTGTGAACATTGTATCAATTTGGACCACCCCATCTCTTCCCCATGCGTTGTCGTATAAGGCGACTAAGGGATAGGGCTGTTTGACATCAAAAAGATATTTAAGTACAGCCCAGACACAGCCTCAGATGCATGGCTTGAGTCAACGATAGTGCCCAAAGACGGCAATAGGCTAACCTTACGTGGGACGGTCCAGAAGGTCCTGGGCGATGACGCAGTGCTTGACATTGGCCTGCAGTATGGAGATGGGATGGTCCATTATCCTTGGGCGGTGTCCATCTCCTCCTCGCGTTGCTGGGTGGAGGGGGGAGTAGGATTCCCACCACCCGCAACTCGATAAGATTATATCCTTTTTTAAAATAATTTGGGACGAACTTAGTAAATTTTTCGTAAATATGTTTTCTATGAAAGAATGTGTAGATACTTTTTTTAGTTTTATAAATGGCTAATCTAAAAATTAATATTTTGCAGATCTCCATAGAAGGATGAATTCTAAACGTGAGACGGTAACGGTAATCCTGTTTGAACATAATTCTGAGAAGGTTTGATGTCTCTGAAAGCGGTTTAAGGGAAGCTTTGTATGTGTGCTTTCTTAGTTACTAATTTGGTTTTGATAACGTGGTAAGGGATTAACAATCCAAAACGGCCCCACACTGTGATACCATGTCATACCATATACTTACCTAAAAATGTCCCAGCTCTCGGCCTATACTTAAACCACTGCGCCGCCCCACGCGTGATAGCAGACCAATCTGCACGCAGATTTGTCTGCTCTTCCGGCTACGTTGGAACTCTGAAAAGGTGGACCACCCTCGCAAGTTATTTAGGAAAACATTCCAAGCTGAGGTTAGTCGGCGCCCCCTCGTAGCAGATTTTAAAAAACATTGTTATGACGAAAACAAACATATTTATTAAGTAGGTACCTACCTATTTTTTTTTTTATTCTAATACCTAATTTAAAATATTACGAAGATTAGTTATAACATACGACACGTTTGCCATATTTCCATTATATTTTTTTGTATATATGTATGTACATATTTATATTATGTCTGTTGATATGAATTCAAGAAAAACTTCGAGTATCCGGATGAGTCACCATAATACACTTTGTTGGATTCTTTGCAACTTTATTGCGATAAAAGCAATTTTATGAATTAAAACACGTTCGATTCGTTAAAGATTAACCGTGAACGATATTAATTATCCATTATTTACTGTGACTACGAAGATGTGCAGAAAAAATTTAGTAACGCCTGTCGCCATTTTCGTTTATGAAATATCTTAGATACATTTTGTTCAAATAGTAGACTACTTATAACTCACGAAATAACTAGAATTAGCGTAGAAGCTGAAGGATTTTGCCGAATACCAAAATCACTCTGAACCAAACCAAATTCCGAATTAATTTTGACTTTGACAACAATTTTTTTTTATACCACTTAGGTGGCAGACAAGCACACGGTCCACCTGATGGAAAGTGGCTACCGTGGCCTATGGACATGTGTATCACCTTAGGAGCCACACTCGCGCTGCCGACCCTGTAAGCACAAAGTTACTGTGCCGTCAGTGTAGAAGACAAAGACTTCTTTTATCCCATGTTTCTTTTCTTTTTCTGGTCCCCTTTAAAATTATGTGACTTTTATAGGTAGCAAATGTGTATATATGTAGGGAAATATAAAAGAGTGTTACAGTAGTGAGTGCACGGAGGATAGAATATAATTGCGAGTGTGATCGCAGTTTGATTTCTGAGTTAGATGAAATTTTAAACATAAACGGGCGAAATGTGAGTGCTAGCATACACTTCTGTATCTAATTGTATAGTTATTATTTCATAAATAGTCATTATTCAGCAATCGAACCTATGACTATAAAACTTCAATCAGACAACCGTGTTTCGTAACTGAGCTGTTAATAAATTGTATTAAAATCAAATGGTCGTCTCGTATTTTTACGTCCGGTTTAGTCCGAATGGGAAAGACTTCAGTTTACAGACCCCATTGTTACAGGTTGTCTGTAAGAAATCGCACCTAGCGATAATACCGCCATTTGTACCTACTTCCTAAAATTATGTAAATTTGTAAACTTTTTATAAATATATTTTGATTGAGTACAATAACTGTATTTTATAGTATATACAATCATAGGTTAAGGACATCAAAGGTCTTTAGGTCTTTGCGATCACGGCATACTTTCATACCTTTTTAGCACACGACCCACCTCATGTGAGTGAGTGGTTACGTGGCCTATGGACGGGTGTAAGACTAGAGAAGTCACACTCGCGCTGCCGACCCTGTAAGCACAGAGAGTTCTGTGCCGTCAGTGTCACGTGGCCGTCGGCGCCTCTGCTAGCCTGGTATTTGTGGACACAGAGGCGGCATCTGCGCGGCCTCCACGTATTAGAACTCGGCTGTGGCACCGGCCTACCGGGCATTCTAGCTGCTAAGTGTGGCGCCCGTGTTACGCTCACAGACAGCGTAGTAAATTCCTTGAAAAAAATTATCGATGTGGTGACGGAGAAAGAATACAAGTATCACTACCCCATCTCAACCGACGGGTGTCTTACGAGGCGACTAATGGATAAATAAGCAGACGATATCACTGCGAGAGAAGGAAAACTCGAAATAAAACCCTGTACATTCATCTTACTGGGAATATCATTCCTTGTATTTTACGCACTAGGAATGGAAGCCTATCGAAGACAACCCGTACTGCTAATTAAATACAACGGTTCGAAGCCTGCAAGTGACATCTTCTATCATCAAATTATACCAAGGGGAAGCTCCCCACCTGTAATGCTATACACAGAGTTGTTCTTATCAAAATTATAACGTTGACTTACACGAAACGTGTTTTTCATACTCCTCGACAGCCTCTTCTGGTGATGAAAATCGTTGGCCACGTAATTGGTTCTTAATTTTTGGGAACAGATAAAAGTCACAAGGTGCCAGGTCGGGACTGTATGCAGGATGACTCATGAGTTCTACATTTTTCGCCTTCAAAAAGTCGTTTGTCTGTCTGGCCGTGTGCAAATCAACGCTCCCACAATCCAAATAACCGCATCCGACGCAGATACTTTCCGAAGCATCCGTGCTCGGTGATCATCTGCGTCAGACGGTACGAGAGGCTGCCGTGTGGCCTCTCTAGCCACTCCCCCATGATGGGTCTTACCGCCGTTACTACGGCGTGCCCTGCGCTTGGTTGCCCAAGTCGTCTCTCCCATTCCAAAAATAAATGTCAATTTTTCTTACTCACCTGAAACTGATATATGAAGGAACTATAATCTAACATTAAGTAGGAATAGTTTAGTAGTCCAAACCGGCCCAATATACTGAATGCTATCGTAAGAGTTAGCCAGTATCTAGTAAAGAACGGTACACTGTTGTGTGTATTCAGCACTTGTAACTTCAATAGGCAGACACCCGCTTGCATAAAAACCATTTTGGTTTAAGCGTATTTAACTTAAACCAAAGTTAAATATAACAAATCAATAAGTTCATCAGCATCACAGTTAGACTGGAAAACCTACGCCAATTAAGTTTACACAACCAGGTGTTTCCTTCCTCCTACAGTCCTGGGTCTTTAAAGCGGAGCGTGAAAAAGCATCTGATGAAGCCGCCAAACAAAGTGCCATCATTGTAACATTAATTAGTGTCTAATGGTGACCCTCTTT